>JAOTAV010059358.1:0-14999 GCA_026546445.1 Cyclargus thomasi
GGCCGCCGCGAGACGATAGATTCCCTAGGACCTTTTCGACCGACGCATTGAACACTATTTAATGAGCCGGTCGAAACGTCGAGTTAAGATCGTGAATGGTACAGCCATTTTTGAGTATGGAGGCGAGATCTGATAACTCCCGTCGCTAGATACTCACTGCCATATTTTTGTACATTTTTATTATTTTGTTTCGTTAAAAAATATTTGTTTTACGAATAAACTTAATCGACTTTATTTATTTCGTTTTATTCCCTCAAATGTATGTGTCATGTATTCAAAATAATATTGAAACTAGCTTATTTTTAAGCTTACATTTTTTGTCTAATACTTAGGTAAAGTACGAGTATATACTTAAATAAGTATAAATGATTCATGAAGCAAGTTCATATGATATTTTTTTTGTCTTCTTGTGCATAAAGAATAATGACAAAGATAATCTTAATTTAAGCTTAAATTCCGAACAGTTTTCTGATAAGTAAATTATAGAAGCTGAAATTTTTGTTAAAAAAGCACCTGTAACTCGTTGCGAGTGTGTATGGGTGATAGTAATTGCTTACCATCATCCCTTTTGAAAGTTTGCCACTTTTTTTATAAAAAAAAAAGTATTAAGGTACTATGAAATCTATAATTACTACAATTCATGGATATCCTCTACACCCACAACGCTTTACGCAGCCGAAATTAGCCGAGTGACTCCAATTACTTATCAAATAGTGATTATTAAACGGTTTTTTGTACAGCACCAGCTTCAATATATTATGTCTAGTTAAAAACATCTTCGAAGGTTATTTTAAAACAATATTTTTTGGATAATGATTGAATAGAAAATAACAATATTTATTAAGTTAGAGTAGTACTGACGCAATTTAATCATCAGCTTTTTTTTTAAATTCTAGTGACGTTTTGTATAACCTATGGCTTTGACCTTTAAAGCTTTAATAACGTCACAGTAGTCAGGATTGTTATTGTCATGCCTGTTGCAGTAATAAAAAGGAACATTGTTCGTTATTTAAAAATAAAATAAATGTATTATTCGTTTAAAAGATATCTATCAAATTCTATTCTTTTTTCATTTACACCAGAAGCAGAATCCATATGCAGAACTGTCATGTTACATTAAATTATTCAACTAAAGTATCATAAGAATGATACTAGTTTTTAAAAACCAATATTATTTTAAAATAGATTATATATGACATTGTTTGCTTATTATTTCTAAAATACATTATTTAAATCCCCAGTAAAAAAAAATTATGTTCCACTCTTAAAGAGGAATAGAAAAAAATGAAAATTGAAACGCGGGTATTACTCATGATATTATCTATATATTAATACACGAGTGGAAAACTTTGTGCTCCTTTTTATGAAAGACACGTAAGAATTAAATGTTTCCCACTTACAGTTGATATGGAGGAGAAGCGTGGAATACCAATATTATTTTTATAATATACTGTAATCTTGCATAACTTTAATAAATTAAACGCACACTACAATACACACGCTACAATATTTTGACATGACACAATTATAAAAATACACGAAATACTCTTCAGTTTATGGTTGAATTTTGTTTTTTTTAATGGCCTGGTAATGAGGCCTATATGCAAAATTGAAGTCTGTGATTGAATGGGGAAATATTTATGGTCGAATTTCGACCTCAAGGCGACCTCTAGTTAAGTTTAATCGCTTACGGATTCTGTTGCGGAGCACTTTTTTATCTTTGACGTTTCGGCTGATTTTTACCCGCGACCACGGACGCTGAAAAGCAGCTGAAACGTCGGCCCTGCACATCGACTATTGGAAAGAGTCAATCGGCTAATTTTGGCTGCGTCAAGCGTTACCACCAGAAACAAAATTTCCTGCCCCCTGATTCACGATACGATTCGAATGGGGAACGAATCCGCGCGGAATCGCAACGTGAATCAAGGGACTGATGTTTGCCTCAATACGGGTTTTATTTCTATACACAGATCATAGGATCACAGGATACAGTTAAATTTTCTTTACTCTTTTTAAAACCATCAGGATTTGAATACAAAATTCCAATCCCCTTTTCTTATTCCTTTTACTTGTAGGTACGTTTCCCACTACTAAGGGGTTGAGCTTCAAAATAAACTGTCATAAAATCCCGTAATTAAAGTCAGCACTTAGTACTTTAGAGCGTGATCAGAAATTTTGAGATGCTGTTTTTATTCATAAAGAAACGTTTATAAATGAAAACATCATCTCAAATTTTTTTTATCATGGTATTAAGCGGTGCCGCTGACAATAATTTCGCGCCAAAGAGTGGGTGTTACAAAGGGAGACAAACTTTATGTTTTTATCTAATACGGTTCTCGTCATTTTATGGTTTCTAGTTTTTCCGAAAAAAGGTTTATCAGTACACATTATAATGTATGCTAAATTCTGTGATAATCAGTCTTCAGTCAATCAGGCTTCTGTAACTTTCCACCTCTTCACCGTATAGGTGCCCCTGGCCAGGCCCTTGCGGTCTGCATTACATTGTTTATTATAATATTATTTTTTGTATATTTGATATCCTATGATTGAAACAATCAAATACATTACTTTGGTAGATGTTATTTATTCATAAAACGAACTTCTCAACGAAACAAAACAATAAAAAATACACAAACAAGGCAGTGAGCAATGGCAACTAAATAGTTAATTCGTTGCTATTTAATACAGATTCCGATCACTTAATCTAAGTTTCGGCCGGCTCATTAAATACGTGTCGGTTGAAAAGGTTAGATGAAGTTTATCTTTGTGCGACGGCTTCGGGAAGCTTGGGGATGGACTTTCCCTCAGCGTGGAAACCAGTCTCGTCGGCCCAATAGTTGATGGTCTCGACCTCGCCCAGCTCGTTGGTGTAGGAGAAGCTACCACGGACGATCACAACGCTATGGGGCTTGTTCTCCTCATCCAAAGCTTCCTTGATTTCTCCGTTCTCATCGCGGTGGATACCGTTTTCGGTGTCGAAACTGGAGAAAAATTAATATTATAAATATTTTGTTCACTTTAAGAATCTTAAAAATTAACAATTTATTAACAATTGATATTTTGCATGGAGAATATTTTTAATATTCAACATTTTTCACATCGAATAAAAATGACTTTTTTTTCAGTAACAATATACTACTGATTTCCACTAATTTCCACATTTATACACTTAACAAAACTTACGCGTAGTTGTATCCACCCTCGGGCTTGACGTCGAACTCTGAGCGCAGGATCTTGATGGGCTCAGGGGCGACTTCGGGCACGGGGCCGGCGGCGGCGAGGGCCACCAGGGCGAGGGCGACTACGATCTACGGACATTACAAATTATTACTCAACTGTTGAATCAAATTGTTAACAAAAACACTTCAATTATTTAATCCACACACCACTTTCATGTTGAAAAGTTTATGTTTGGTTTGGTTGCCAACAAACGACTGATGCCTAAGCCGTTGTATCATATTCTTTTATACATTTCTCCTGACTTTGATGACCTAAGGCAATGTCAAACGGCAACAACATATTGAAGTACTGATAGAAGGGGATATTTGCCATCGATAGCCCAAGGAAAATCATCGTCCAGTAGCATTTTTACCAATTCAGTGATGTACGTGCACGACGCATAATGTGAAAGCTCGGTCAGTAAGTTTGGTTGATGCTTTTTTTAATGACTATTATAAGCGATTTTATGTTTTTCAATACAGTGTAAATTTGTTTTACTGTTAAAACATCAAGTGATGTGAACATCATTTGATTTATTTTAGCTACAGGTATTCGTGAATTAAAGTGTTTGTGCTAGAGAGCTTTTCTTTGTATTATTATCGATAGTCTTATACGGTTCGATCTTTTATTAATGGCCTAAGATCCCGCAACACGACGACCTTTACCTGCTAAATAGATAAAAGCTTTTTTATAAAACTAATTTTGTCAATGAATATGTGAAATGTTGTCGAAAAAATCATCCCAGAAGATAAATTATTAACTTGTTTTCATTAAGCTTGCTTGGTTCGTGAAAATATTTATTATAGATTCCAATCAAACATGCGAAGGCTACAGAATATGCCAACGTTAGTATGTCTGTCCTGACACAATCGGTCTTAGGTATATAAAAATGTGTAGCCGTTCCCACTAAGGATCTGCGATGAAAATATGCCTACAGGGATGTGCGACGGAGCTGTGAAAATGCGCGTTAATACTAAACTGGCTGGTACTGTATGTGCAAACCTCGCAACATATCTTTCTCAAAAGAAACTCTTCGCAACACATGCCTCGTACTCATCCCTCGCAATATGTCCCTTCCTTAACGTCACTCGCGTTTTTCTTTTTTATTACTTTTAGGGGGCAAGCGAGCCGAGGGTTACCTGATGGAAAGTAACTGCTGCTGTAACATACTTTCGACATCTGAAGAGTCGCAAGTGCGTTTCCGGCCTTTTTTATAAGAGAATAGGGAATGGAAATAGAGATAGGGGGGATTAGGGAATTTGGGCCACCGGTAAACTCACTCACTGATAAAAGTACAGCGTCGTTTCACGCCAGTTTTCTGTGAAGCCGTGGTATCCGGTCAAGCCGACCCATTCGTGCCGAAGCATGGCTCTCCCACGGCAATCGCATGTTTTGTTTGCGCAAAAATTAAGCTCGGCTAAGCCGTTTCCGAGGTAAAAGAAGCGATTCTATAGGTTCTTTACAAACACGTCCCTCGCTACGCATCCTCACACCTTTTTCGTGAAAACGCAGCCTTATAATGATAGATTAAGGGCCTATTTTACCGCTTACTGTTAAAGTTTCAGTTAGGCTATCTATAACTTTTTGACAGATTTTTCATATAAAATCTCTTGTTGTATCTGTGAAATAAATAGACTATATGTAAGCGGTGAAACCGGCCCTTAGGAATCTATTAGTGATTCCTGTAATGTGTAATGTAAGTCTGTGTTATATCTAGTAAAATTATATATTTAATAAAATTCAAGGGTTTCTCACTGATATCACTATATCTATCAGCGCTCAGCCCAAACCATTGAACGGGTCGGCTGAAATAATATACGTTTTGGGATTTTTCAACTTTGCATGCGGGTTCTTTGCTTAAGCGCCGCAGTGTTCCCAGTTGCACTGTACCTCTTCTGTGCACTATACATTCCACACTAAAACCAAATCGAATAATATCACAACAAAAGCCTAGTTGTGTGTTATGATACCTGCATAAATTAAAAATGAACGTTTAATTACTAAGCAAAGACGCGCGCACTTTTGCATATCTTAGAGTAAGTTAATTCAGAGTAATAATACGATACAAAGGTGAATGATACCTATGAGAATGAACACGTAGGTATCATTCACCTTTGTATCGTATTATTACTCTGAATTAACTTACTCTTTTTTGTATTACTGTATAAAAAATACTGGTCAATGTTATTAATTTTAACTTATTTAGTAAATAAGATTATCATTAATAACTTTAAATATTTAAATAATTATTATAAGAATAAACATTAAAATATTTATTATAGGTAAAGGTTATTAAGGAAAAAAATCTTTGTTAAATTCAAATGGATTCACTGCCAATTTCAAAAATGAAAATTCACAACACAGATTCGATGTTTAATGTAATTATACCTCTCTATTGATATAGCTCAACGTTTAATAAGCATTTAATAATAATATCTATCGACAGTCAGTCTGGTCCTGCGGTAAGTACCTGAAGGACTTGTGTTACGGGTACCAGACCACGGAAATATACTCAATACTATACACATATTTAAGACTTTTATTACCTACATGATATATAAAAATTTAATACACACCCAGATCCAGAAACATTGAAAAACTTTTTGTCCCGTCAGCAGGAATCGAACCCGCAACCCCCGGGTTAAGCTACCAACTGAGCCACAGAGGTCGTTAAAATGATTTTTAGTTTAATTACCATCACATAGGCAGTTGTGGGCAACAGCTAGTAAAGTTATAAAGGAGAAAACTTATTGCTTAGCTCTATTTCAAAGTTTTTTTGTATATAATCAATATAAAGTTGCTTCTGACTGAAATAAAGAAAAACAACAAATAAAAAAAATATTTAATGCAGTCGGAGCTGCGCAGACTTAATTTTATTATTTAAATAAAAATAGCTTAAATGTTAGAGGATAATGATTCTGCTCACAAGGTAATAGTCAAGGTCACAATGAATTCAAAACTTCAATAGATGAATGCTATAAATTGGCCAAGTGGAAATTGGACTCGCATTTAAAGGGTTCCATAATACAAGAGAAAATCAGGCAAAATTTACTAAGTATTATAATTAATAATTTTAAAGTTTATTTGACTTTGCAATTTTTTTAATGTTAAGTTTATCTTTCAAGTCAATAACTTTTTTTATTTTGATGGAAGAAAACGTTTTTAGCAAAAATTGGGATTTTCATATGGGAGCCCCTTTTAATTATAAATGTTTTTCTGATTTTATTCTGGATTATAAAAATTTAAATTTAAATGAGTTATTTGTGAATATTTCTAGTGTCTTCTTTATTGCTATTATTGAATTATATATAATATATAAAAATTGCGGTTAATATGAGATTAATTATGAAATTTGTTTTGTTTATAGCTGTAATTATGAAAAATTGTTGAAAAAAAAAATATTTACCCGAAGGTTGCAATATGTTAGTTATCCGCTTCTTCCACTTATGTCTTCTATTATTACAAAGTTAAAATGGCGTGTATTGACGCAAAACTTCAATGTCAAAAATTGTATCAAATTCTATTCAAAGTAATTAATTGCACCGTAGATTCTTGAAAGGGCCAACAGCTTTTTTGACGGTTTACATCTACGTAGTTTCGAGATTAAATTATGTTAATGATACAGTCACATTAACATCACGTTCTCGACTATTTTCGGAGCCGGAATATCGACAATTCTAGTTTGATTCAGCTGACATTAACAGATGAGCACGGAGAAATGTATAAAAGATTGCGAAATTGGTTCCCCGGCATCAGTCGCTCATTTGTTAGCTACGACAACAAACCAAAACCTAATCAACATGAAAATGGTGCGTGGAGTGATTTTATTATTTGCCAATATTATTTTTCTTAGAATTGTATTTCCCTAAAAATCTATCTTTGTTAGTTTTAGTAATTTAAATATTGAAAATGTGTTAAAATCATTTTTCGAAATTGTTGCAAGAATTCAATTTAAAAAAAAATGTTTTTGGCCTCTTAGTTTTTTATTTTGTCGATAAGTAGAGTCATTTTTATCAACCTTAGTAAATATTATATTTTTAAAGTGTAAATCTTGCCTAGAGTTGGATTTGCCATAGCTTGGCACAGAACTTTATTTAAGTAAAATGTCAAAAGTCGATGAAATTCCATGCCAAGTTATTTCGATCCGACAATGGAAGGAACAAATCGAATCCTTTTTTTGTTGACCAAACAGATTTTTTGTCGGCAGAAACTTCTATTTTAAATAAAACCTTTTTAATAAACAAATTTCTTTTCTAGATCATAGTCGCCCTCGCCCTTGTGGCCCTCGCCGCCGCTGGCCCCGTGCCCGACGCCCTCCTGGTCCCTGAGACCATCTACAAGATCCTCCGCTCCGAGTTCCAGCCCAAAGAAGATGGTTCATACGCTTTCGAGTGAGTACTTGCAACTTGCATTTTGCTATCTTCAACAACAAGTTGTTTTGATTTAGAGATACTTATAACGATATTAAGTTTGGATTACGTCGTTTGCTATGAAAAACATGTGTAAATTTAGAGAAATATAATTATAATGGATCTTCTATTTTAAATACTTAAGTATAGTGAATTCAGTCGAGTGAGACTAGCAACTCAACTTTGTTCAATTCCACTTTCACGATCACATACACACACACATATTAAAAGCTAGATTGTATTGATGAGCTGTCTGAACATCGATAGCTTAAATGATGGTGACTGTGGGTTTTCTTTTCTTTTAACTTCTGTTATAAGGTATGTACTTCTAGCTTTTGCTCGTGGCTCGCGTAGATTAAAGGATCACGTTAAAAATATGAATATTCTTGTAACCCTAAGAGACTAAGAGAAGTCTTTATTACTACATACTTTCAACAAAGTCTATACCAAAAATCAAGTCGATTAAGGGCTTCACGCCCTAACGAACGGCCACGAAAAAGAAACAAACAGAACTTTTGCATTTATAATATAATCATTAATTTTTCAAACCAATCTTTAAAAATGGGTTTTGAGACATTCCTACAACTGCTGAATTAAAAAAATTACTAGAAACATTTGCTTAAGCTGCCTTTTTCAGTTAATGTGCTCAAATCACACAAGCTCATAATCACATTAAAATATCTCTCCCTTTGCCAATTACAGCTTCGAAACCGAGAACAAAATCCAACGCCAGGAGGTCGGAGAGCTGAAGTCTGTCGTCGACGAGGAGAACAAGCCTCATGAAGTCGTCGTCGTCCGTGGCAGCTACTCCTACATCAACGACAAGGGAGAAGAGGAGATCATGAAGTACTGGGCTGACGAGAACGGATTCCACGCTGAGGGTCCCTCCGTCCCCAAGATTGCGCAAGAAACCTTCGCCGTACTATAAGAAGACTTAGACTAGTAAATTGACATCGATAGACCCATGGCAATTCGCCTTCTCACTGCCCTGTTTGATTGTTACGTTTCGTTGAGAAGTTCGTTTTACGAATAAATAACGTTAATACTATTTTTTTTGTTTTGTTTTACTGACTAATTCCTTGTTTATTTACGCTTGGAAATTGACCAAATACTACTGAATTTATAGAGGGCTGATAAAAGTGATAGTGTTTGGATGTGTCGCTTCTATCTCTTACTTTCGCAGGAAACTGTGTAGGGAACACATACACACCCTTACGAATCACCCTCTTTCTTACACTCTGTATAAAAAGACCTGACGAGCATAGACTAATAGATACATTAAGAGAATAGAATAGACGAAACACTGTTAGACAAACAATTCACCTTTTTTGCCTTTTCATATTGATGTCTTTCGCTGAGAAGTTCGTTTTGCGAAAAAAAATTAGGTTTTTTTATCTGCTTCGATACATTCTTCTTTTTAGTAGGAAGTTGAGTTTCCAGTTTGACTGAATGTTAACAGGTAAAATATATGAAGCTAAAAATATAAACTATGAAGGCTGACTAGGATGACGACTTATAGCAGAAATAACATTGTTGGTCCGTTTAATATTAGACTGTTAAGAAACAAAACTATTCAATAATTTTTGGTTTTTCGCATCTTGAACATGTATTTATTTATTTATTGGCACATCAACAGTTTATAGGAACATACATTTATACTGAAATAACTTAAAATAAAATATCACATTCTGTCCTACTCACTAATAATAGATGTGAAATAGCATTATAAATGAATAATAAATTGAAATACCAAAATTCCTTATTTATTCATTTATTTATACATGATAAATAAATGAATTAATAAGGGATTTTGGTATTTCAATTTGTTAATAGACCTATAATGTCTAAAGTACTATCAGGGAAGTTTTCATAACCAGATTGCGGCCATTAGTAATTTGGTCAAATCCAGGCGACAGATCACGACTTATATGCAATTATTGACATATTCCGACCGAAGGACGTAGACTGGCTTGGAATTATTTTCCTTGATAGTGTGTATTCAGCAAACTTTATTTGTGCGGATTTTATTTGTCATTCCTTTACACATAGAATTATAATATGAGAGTATTCGCACTGACGGAACGTGACAAGAAAAATCCTTTGAATAAGTTTTTTGGAATTCAAATCGGATGTGCGGGACGCTTGTTAACATGTTGCGTATTAAATAACAAATAAGGTAGGTGTTTAAAATGTTTAGCTATTTTGCACTTACTCTACTCCTAATTTCAACTTGTCATAACACCTATCAGTGAAGACCCTATAAATTATACACTGGAAGTGAGCGGTGCGATTATAAATAAATACTTGCCCACTTAGACAACGCTTAGGCTGTTACATACAATTTGGAAATCATAAAATTGCATTAGTTGCTACTTAAAGATGTTTTGCATAGCTATTTTATAGCGAAATAACAATACTCAAATTAATATTTTATTTTATAGCACACATGCTATATTTACATTCTTAATGGAAACGTAATTCAAGTTTTAACTATCTGCTGTCAAAATAATAATAAGCTCAAAATGTATCCAAAATCGAACTAAAATATATAAAAAAAAATAAACATAAGCAAACATTGTTAGAGATAAGCCTTTAAATATAATTTTTTAACGATCTAATTGCTAATTTAATTTGTTTTCAGTTAAATTTTTATTTAATAATTAACTTAAGCAGATAGCTAACATTTTAAAAACTTTTTTAAATTTTTAAAAAAACCTTTTAAAATTTTTTTGCGTAAATGGACGCTTTAAGACTCGAAAAACTATTTGAAATTAAAACAAAGTGAATTTGATGTTTAGTAAACACACTAACTAGATAATTAATTAGGTAAATAACAAGATTTGACAAAATTTTATAGAAAAAAAACTAGCATTTACCCGAAGTTTACAACTTCCACTTTTGTATTTTATTTTTTAATACAATTTACACCTAAAACCCAAAAAGTAGGTCTAAAGCTTCCTTCATAATTCGATTCTCAACTGATGGTTTACCTTACAAACTAGATTTATATACCAGCAACATACAAATGTTAATGAATTAGACGTAATTAAGCTCTATAAAACAATAATTATACAAGATTTAATGAATATTAGATCTCTATCTTCTTTGTTAGTGTCGAAACTTGAAAAATATTACGATTTGAACAATTGGTGTTGTAAAGATGTATCTACACAAGCATATACGAGATACCATCTTAAGACGGGATTTAAAATATTTAAGAATTTTATTCACAAGAGTTTGAGAAAAAAGCAACGAATATTTAAAGCTCTGTAAGGATGTTATGTAATGAGCAGATGGGTCACCTGATTTACAAGAAGACATCAGAAGAGTAAAAAGTGCCGTTGGCCTAAAACGCATATGAGAGAAGAGTTTATGGGATAAGGGGAAAGGAGATTATGTTAGGGATTGAGGTAAAGGGGCGTTTGGGCTTCCGTTAAACTTGACGAAACATAGCGTAACGCTGGTTCATACCGGTTTTCTGTGAGGCCTAAAATACACAATGTATAAATATTCTCTTACAAAATATATCAAAAGCAAATAAAAATATTACGATGATATTTAGTAAACCAAATTTATAAAAAAACATTTATAAAAAAATAATTAAAGGCTTTCCAGGTATTACATACTAGCTGTCCCGTGGCCCACTTCGTTGGCCGTTTAGTTAGTAAGCAATATTTCCTTATTTAGCAGCTCATAAATGCGTTGAATCAGTAAACTCTGTCCCGACATTAAAATATTTGGCGTATGGCGTACTTGCATATTTTGAATTTGGTGGTGTGGGTTACAATTTATCCTGTTTTGTTGCAGTAACCCATGATTTGCGGATTCACCTACCTGCATCACTTTTCAAAGCTATCCTCTTTACGGGAAATATTTTGCAAGGAAGGGGTCGAAATAATGAATAACATCAATACTTCTGAAACCATAATGTTCTCTTTTTACAGTATAACACTTTTGTCGGAGCACTGGGACCTGCTGTGTTCTATAATAACCATATTGACTAAACCCATTTATCCCTTACAACACCTAAAGATTCTTTCTTCTTTAGGTGTTGTAAGGGACATTAAATCTGTTTTCAGGTATTATAAAGCTTCCGTAAGCATTTTGAGGCAAAAGTACACGATGTGAGAACGTAGCGAAAGTAGAGTAGCTAATATGAGAAAAAAAAAATACACCACACACCATAAATAAATCACAATTACCAGTTATTCTGGGTTCTAATTCATAAATCGATTCTGCTAAGAATATTATAAAATTTCCTATCTCAAGTAAATAATATCCTGTAATCTTTTTGGTCTAAATCATTAGAGGGAAATTTGTAGGTATATACACTGACTAATTTTAGGTACACCTGATATTAGTCAGTGTATATCGGCACTGAGACGATTCCTACGAAGATTGTTCTAAGACGTTCCTTTTTCGAATTTAATATTATTTGGATTATTGTTAATTTATACACAATGAGACCTTTTTTGAGACACCAACTACTGATCAATCAAAATGGTAACCAACTACACCAATGTACACACCGACTATTGACCACTGTACACCAGCGTGCCATACACCACAATAGACAATTGATTTAACCTATCTAGTGTGCAATAGCCCTAACATACATACGAGCAGGAATACACAATTGTAAAATTGGGTCTATTCGGTACATTTGCTGTAATTTGTTCATTATTAACGTTCTCCTCGCGGTGTTAGGCGAATCAAGTGTTACAGATAATGGTTGTAGAGGGGTGTGCGGCTCACGATTTAACGATGGCATAACAAAAAATACTACTATGCAACCCTGTACCTATAAATGGATTAGTTCAGTCCCACGGCACCAGTTTACGATTCACAACCAGAGCAGTTACTCATTGAAGGTAACGAATTATGGAAGACGGTTATGGTATAGGAAATAATTATAAATAATAGACGTATAGATCAAAAATTGGTGGATAACTGCTACAGTAATTAAATGTCCATATAAAAAGGATTCGCATTTGGTACTGATGCGGACTGTATTGTGATACTCAACAAGGACTAGTGCATTCATAGGAATATACAAATAAAAAAGTATTCTTTTTACCTAACCAAATATTACTTTCTCGAGATTAAAATAAGCTAAATAATTTACGGTACTTTTGTGTACACGAAAAAAAAAATTAAATAATTTAAAAGTGTTTTTGTCTCAATATCCAAAACTATGAAATGTTTGTACTCAATGCTACATCACTAAATACTTTTTCCAGATGCTGCGTGTAATAACTTGCATTGCACTATTCACGGTTGTGAAAAGCCTGCCTGCAGCTCCTGCTTTAAACCCGGTTGTGAACCCGGCCTTAAATCCGGCTCTACACCCAGCCTTAAGCCCGGCCCTTAACCCCGTTTTAAACCCGGCCCTTAACCCAGTCTTAAACCCGGTCTTGAACCCTGTCTTAAACCCGGCTGTGAACCCGGTTGTAAACCCTCTGCTCAACCCTGGCTACGCCGGCCGTAACGTCTTTGGAAATGGGTACAGGAGTCCCTATTACAACCCTGCCAGTGCTACTGCTCCGATCTTGAGCTACTCGAACGAAAGGGGTCCAGACGGCAGCTACTCATTTGCGTAAGTTTGTTGACGTAATGAGAAAATTTAACAGTTCTTTAAATAAATAATTCCAGTGTAAAGTTTGTTTTTCATAATTAGGCTTAAGTTGAAAAAAGGTACTACTTTAATGAAAGGTATTAATAAATCTAATATTCTATGTTTAATAGTTTCATGACTGGGGATGGTAAGCAAGCTCAGGAAACCGGATTCCTGAAAAATGCGTACATCGACAATGCCGGAAATCCGCAAGGAACTCAGGTAAATTTTCTAGCCGTACACTTTCCTAAATTATCTACAACATAGACAAATAAATTTAAATTATTTTTGTATCGTTAAAACTCGAGAACAACCGTTTTCGAGTTTTGGCCAGATTATCTCATTATTCTTGAAATAAAGTCTTGAAATATTCGTGGATATCCAGGTAAGGCTTTTTAGGACAAAACTGACACAAAATTCACCAAGCCATTAGGATTTCGTTAATTGAAGAACTCACATATTCTCATCAATGAAACTTTAGAATTAACCGTTTTCTGTTTTCGAAACATTCCGATCTGCAAACTTTAGAATTAACCTTTTTCTGTTTTCGAAACATTCCGATCTGCAAACCAAACGACCCTGCAATGTTGCGAATGTCATTGGGTGACGGTAGTTGCTTTCCATTAGGTGATCCGTTTGGTCGTTTCCCCTTATTTTATTTAAAAAATCTTACCTGCAGGTAGTTCAGGGCAGCTACTCATACATCTCACCAGAAGGTACTCCGATACAAGTCAGCTATGTAGCCGACGAGAATGGTAAGATACTACCAGAGTTTTTACAAAAAAATTTTAGAAATTCTAAAAGTTTGTTTGTAAGGATGTGTTCTCGTAAATCACACTAAATGGTTGAATGGATTTTGATGATACTTGTTGATATTATTGGATACATTTTGTTTCGATTAATGCTCCCGTGAAAAAATATTTCCACACATGCACGGGCATGAAAATGTGTGCAAAAAATTGTCTTTGACCTGTTCACACCCAAACCACTTAACCAATTTTTCTGCAATGTATTATAGAAATACTTTGAGTGTCAGGAAAGCCATTTTTTTCCGTAATAACAAGTGTCTAATGTAGACACTTGTTATTCCGGAAAAAAATGGTTTATCGGCTCCTGCGCGATAAACTAATTTTGGTACAACGGAGTTGCGGGCATCTCTCTCTCATCTAGTAGAGTATAAAATATTAATGTTCTTATCAATGTTTATTTCAAATCTAGGATTCCGACCATCTGGCGTCCATATTCCGGCAAACGGCAAAGGTTCTCTCTCACTGCCGGTCACCGCTGGCGTTCGGCCGGGCCAGTACAACCCTCTCTACAACGGCGCTTATAATGGACTGCACGGAGCTTATAACGGCTTAAACGGGGCTTACAATGGACTACATGGGGCTTACAACGGCCTGCATGGGGCTTACAACGGCCTCTACAACGGACGGCCCCTGAATGGCCTCAACGGCTACAACAACCTCTACAATCCAGTGGCTCCATTCAACCCCGCCCCATTCAGTAAGCCTATCATCGACCCTAAGAAAACAATCGCTTAAAACAAGCTTAAAAATCTTATAATGTGTTCACTGCCGATGTACTATTGTAATTTAATAATTAAACTTTGCTACTGTCGTAAAATGTGGTTTTATTCTTAATAAACTAGTTTCTAAGGCCAAAACTAACTACTTTCCATATTATTTTTTAACAAAAAATTAAAACCGACTTCCAAAGGAAAAACTAAAATAGTACAAAAGAAACTAAAAAGTATT
>JAOTAV010059369.1:0-14998 GCA_026546445.1 Cyclargus thomasi
ATACGTATGCAAAGTTTCAAGTTAATCAGACTTCTGGAAATCGGTGAAAATGATGTTCAAAGATTCCATTACATACGAGTACGTACATACATACAGGCCGAGCTAATAAAAGCGTGTTAAAAAAATATACTCGTGAACCACTAACTAACTAACCACTACTGTCAACGAATCCCGAAAGCTGGAGGCTAAGCCCTAAAGTATGCTACTTACATTTTTTAATTTAGTGCTTAAAGTTACGCCGATCTAGAATGGAAAATAGAAACCTACTGAATAAAAATTATTATGTCTTTAAATTTCCTAAATCCTTTTGCTACAATCTAAAATTACATAAAACACAAAAGTGAAATCCTTAACCTATTAATACTTTTCAAAAGTTAAAAGTATTTTATTACCATTTATTATACAAAATATTGTTACAATGCAAAAGTGAAAAATACTAAGGAATATAATGGCATTAACACTTTTATTTACACTCGAGAAACGGAAATCTGACCACACTTAGCGCTAATCCTAATTGTCACAGGCTTACACCTCAATAAGCTCTCGAAAGGACCACCACAAGTGTCACTTCAACGTTAATCCTCAAAACAAATTTACAAACAAACAAACGAAAAAAACAACCTGTCAACAAACGCTCGCAAAATATTTTGTCAAATGTCGGTGGTCCTACATTGTCGACTATTATAATTGAAACTAACAAAGAAAGTGTTCTGTAAAAGCGAAAATTGGATAACTGCGGGGTACGAACACATCTACGTTAAGATTCTTGAGTACCTTGCTTTTGTCAAAACAATTTTAAATTTCTCAAATGAAGCTTGCAACTCCGTTGCCCAGTTTATTCATCGCAAAAACATTTTTCCGGAAAGATCTAGTAGCAGATATTGTTTTTTTCCGAGGACTCAAAGTTCAAGAGACCGAACTCTAAAAATTGGTTTGACTGAAGTCTAAAAATCGGTTTAAACGCGAATGAGTAGTTGTGCAATTATTCTAAAAATATCAAGTTTTGGACAACTTTGACAGCACGATGTGGATTGCATGATGATCCTGCAATGTATTTCAAGGTACAGATTGCAGTACGTAGGTACTTTGTAAGAAATTGGTTCCACGAATTTGCAACATCTAGAATCGTATATTAGCGTGACGTTAATCCTTCTTTTTGCTTCTAAATAGAGATGCTTGTGTCGCTTTCACTTCATC
Organism: Cyclargus thomasi; assembly: GCA_026546445.1. Lineage (NCBI taxonomy): Eukaryota > Metazoa > Arthropoda > Insecta > Lepidoptera > Lycaenidae > Cyclargus > Cyclargus thomasi. The sequence goes on from JAOTAV010059369.1 coordinate 1,198, forward strand.
CCCCATTGTTTTCTATTGTCTCTCACCTGCGATAGTTAACAATGAAGTAAAGAGTTAAAAGTAAGACAATTTGCAACTTGAATCTAGTAGAGTCCACGCAAAAACATTGTGAAAGTGTAGCACAATATAAATTGAGATCCAGTAGAATAGTTGAGCCGTGTGCTCAGAACAAGGGCCTGTCTCATCGCTTCCTGACGTTGTGGATAGCCTATACATAACGTTTCTTACAGATGAAATATGGTCTATGGAGTTATCAAATAACGAGTATTTAACCTATCCGACACCTATCATAAAGTGGTGAAACAGACCATTTTAGTCTTTAAAGTCGGGGATAAAAGTCCTACGAGCTTTTCCAGTAGCCCTACCATGACTTTGAAGCAAAAGTTTTTGTCGATACTCGATGGCGACTACGTAAATTTTTAGTATGGCAATTTTAGTTCCGCAATTGTCCGCCAGAGGCGCTGTAAAATTTCGCACTAATTATAAATTTACTTAGTTGCTATAGAGGATTGACAAATACTCTTGGTGGAAACTCATGGCAAAGCCACAGGAGTATCGCCATACCAAAATTCATCTATGTCGTAACAACAGACACAGGGACGGACAAGCTTTCTCATTTAAATAGCAAACTGCAGGAGCAGTTTAGCAGATGCAGATACATATAACACGGGAAAAGTACGGTTTCTGGACATTTTTTTTAATTCTCCAGAATTAACAGAGCATTTAACATATACCCCCTTATCCATAAAAATATTTAAACATTGTTTAATTTATCAACATTCGTAGTCCCGTTCTGGAATATTGAAAACGTCACACGATGAAAAGTGACAGTTGATTATTTGTTGATTAATGATTAGTTAAACTTTCTTTAAATATTTTTATGAATAAGGGGGATAATTATTAATAATGATGAGTTCGAAAGTTATCGGTATATTTCGTCAGGTGTAAGTTGTCATGCGCCTATCAAGTGATGATAAGTGCGCAATCAAGTCAACAACTTCTCTAGTGAAGGTTGTTTAACTTTTACATTAGAAGGAGGACTAAAAAGGGAAAAGAAAATGAATATAAGTCCTAAGCTGCTCCCAAAAAAACCAGAGGAAGACAGAATTAAATCATTTTATAAAAGCTAAAAGTTTTCCAACGCAACAGAAGCAACGAGACTAGCCAACTGTTCTGACCGGCCTAGGCTAACCTTGGCGTAAAAAACAGATGTTACAATATTTGTTTTTTTTATGTAATCAAGATACGATGCAACATATTATTTTATTGTTTTTTTAATAACGGCACATAATATATTGTTGTGTTGTGATTAAGTTTATATGATCTCGTACATATTCTATGTTTACAATTACAATTTTATGTTGTATTGTTACACACAGTTATGAGTTACCATAACTTAAAGTTCTAGTGAATCCCACTATGGTATTTAATCGCAATAAAAGTGTTACTATAATAATATTAGTCAGCTTGTACCCTTTGTACGATTAGGATCACGACTATGATTACAATTATGATAATTTATAATGATTATGATTGACATACGACTTACGAGTGACCACAAGCGATGACGTCGGCCAGATTACATACTACACAGTAGGGACTATTACAAATATCTGACTGTATTCGGGATATATTTTGTTGAAATGAAGTATGTTTTCCAATTTTGAATTTCGAAAATAGCGATGTAAAAAACCGAAAATCAATCGTGGCGACCACACAATCGTTAGTCGATAAAAACAGTTAAATCGAACCCCGATTTCGTGTTACATGACTATAACAATCGAATTTATTACCGAAATTAATGATTGTAAAGAAAATTATCGCGGCCATTTTAGAATGAGATGAACGGAGTTTTTTAATTTTTATTGTCAAGATACCTTCGTCATAATTATGCGGATATTGCCTCTTGACTATTGTACCGTAGAAATATTAGTTTCGATTTAAAAAGTGACTAATTTGGTGGTATAATATTTACGAATATGTGTAAGAAAGGGTGGTTTGTTTCTTTTGATATTTTAGGAGAAAACCACGTGGGTAAGAGCACTATAATATCATAAAATTAACAAGGCACTAAGACAAAAGTTTTCTCGGATAGAAAATAATAAACGATGCGAACTCTCACTGTCCCAAAAACTCTAAGGTCTTTTAGATTTGGACTTAAGCACTAACTCACTATAATTTCACTTTCAACTTTACATCATACAACAGTGATGCAAACTAATGTTAATTTGCTTGTTGTTTGTTTGTCCTTTCTTTTTGTCGCAACCTAGCAACTGTATTACGTGTTTTTTGTGTAAAGTTAGTTGGGGGGCTGGAGAAGGACATAGGGTACTTTTTATCCTTTTTTTTTTTATTTGTTGCCGCGCGATAAACTTACTTTGGAGCAATGTAGTTGCGGGCATCATCTAGTTGTTTATAATAATCCCTATCAATTAACAATCAGTTCACATGTTAGCAACAGCCCAATGTTATAATTTACTGCCCGCCAAAAGTTGAGGGGCCGATCGCACCACTGATTTAACCGAGGCTTTACCGCCCGTTTAGTTCACGGCGTAAAACCGTATGCCAGGCGATACAAAGGGCTATACAATGTTTATTTCACAGCAAAAAAAAAACAAATGTTTTACTTAAACGCTTTAATTGTACTTTTATCAACTATTTTTGTCAGCGAATATGATTTTTTTTTGTCTGTAGTATTCTTATTTTTACAACATTTACTTGTTGCGTTTCAAAAAGTGGATTAATCACTTGTTTTGTTTATCAACATTGAACTGGATCCAGATTAGGTGGCGTTTACATATTACATACTATACAAATTGCATATTTTTGTGGCCACTTTTAACCATTAATTGGTGGATCAGTTACTCAAAGATTGTGGCACCCGCCCTTCAGGATCGTCGCCGCAACACCTGTGGCATTAAACGCGGCCGCGGCATCACACGGCCCGCTCTCCCATGAGAAATACGCACACAGATATAGAGCCGCTATAATCTAGATAAGCTTTACGTAACGTTGGAATGAAGGTGTTTTTTTTTAATTATATTTTATAAACATTTAAAGGAAATCGTATAAATTGTGGCGATATACAGTGTCATATTTGTGTCAAATCAAAGTTTTCTAAATGCGCCGGAATATATTTGACGGCTAAGCTCGATGAATATTAAAACTACGTCAAAAATATGTTTTACAAGGTTTAGCAAAAATTTTTACATGCCTAAGTACACATTATCAAAATTTAGTCATTTACACGTCGTTTTTTCTGAATCTACAAAAAAAAACAAATTATTTTAAAAAATACAAATTTAAATTAAATTATAATAAAACAACTTTTTTTATCGATATGTGTTCCATTACTCTTCCTTAGCAGTCCGACAGTGATTATTTTGTAAAAATATTAAATGTACAGACACGCCAACTTTACTGTTTTATTATATGTATAGATATAGATTCCACCTTAAGAATATTTTGCCAATAGCGTAGTTAATTCGGGTATTTCCTTGCCACATCTAGCAGCTCTACATCTTCACAACCATCAAAAAATAATGGGCTTTACTGATTTTATTGATTCGGAATACCTAATCCCTGATTGATTTCTTTATAGCGGGCGATTGTTAATTGAGATAATTACTGACTCACGCTCGAGCACATGGCTTTGGCACCTCATTAGTTCCTGTGGGAAAAATATAAATGTAAAAGTTAATTTTAATATACTATCGAAATATTGTACCTATCCTTTTTTGGGCAGCCGACTTTAGAGCGTCCGTAGCCCAATGGGTTAGACCTTTGGTTCGCAATCGAGAGGATGCAGGTTCAAACCCTGGTGGAGGCGTGTACCAAGGTGACATTTTCCGATCTTACGTACATAATACGGATGCTCATTACCGTGAGAGAGCCATGCTTCAGCACGAATGGGCCGGCTCGATCGGAGTAATTCCACGGCTTACCTAACCTAACCTCACAGAAAACTGGTATGAAACGGCGTTGTGCTGTGTTCCCCAAATCCACCTATTCCTACTTCCATTCCCTATTCCCTCATAGAGGCCGGTGACGCACATGCAACTCTTCGGATGTCACGGGTGTCCATGGGCGACGGCAGTCGCTTTCCATCAGGTAACCCGTTTGCTCGCTTGCTCCCTAATTATCATTCGAGTAGGAGTCAAGAATTTTTCAACTGGTATGGTATATTAGACCATAGCTAATACTTTTAGCTAGTTTTTCTGGCTTAATGAGAAAATGAAATAAAAATACGGTATGGAGTTTATGTCAAAATCTTAATTTAATTATAGTTTCATTAATTAAATATTTGTTTGACAGTAACAGCTATTTCTTGGAGCTTAATTAATTTATATATTTTACGTTATATTTTAAGGTTAAAAACAAAAATGTAAATCTTATGTAACTTTATTTTCTACTTACTTTGACAAAAACTGTCTGGTCGAAATTATTTTACATTATAATATTTTATTTCATCTTCGCTATAAACCTTAAAGGACATAAAAGCCTGTTATCCCTCCATTCAAAGTGTATTTATTTTGGATTACGTTTCATCTCTAGTCCGCCTTTGAGCGTAATATTTCAGTTTTACCTAAATCAAAAAAGATATGAGATTTAATTGAATCTCATAAATGTTATTTGAATATCAGACTGCTTTAATGCCAAAGCTTTTATCTTGTCTATCTAGACTTGAAACTATTCGTTGTGTTTTTTGTGGTTTTTGACATTTAATAAATTATAGATCTACACTATACAGTTTTTTTAATCTAAAATAAGGGGCTAACGAGCAAACGGGTTACCTGATGGACAGCAACTACCGCTGCCCATAGACACTCGCAACATCAGGGTTGCAGGTGCGTTGCGGACATTTAAAGGGGAATAGTTAAATAGTTAAAGTTAAAAACTGTACTATACTAATACATATTATATGTCAGAAAGGATTTATTTTTTGTTTGTTTGTTTGTCATTTCAATACGATCTAATGAAACAACTAATCGACTTGATTTTTGCACAGATTTAGTTGAATGGATGGAGAGTAAAATAGGCTACTTTTGGTCCTAAAGAAACGTCGCATTTCCAGTATTTTTACGAAATATTCTAAAACCACAAGAGTGAGTCCGAGGACAACAGATGGCTGTTGTCCTTGTTGTTGTTGTTTATTGTTTTCAAATACTTTATAGGAACTTATACAATATAAGATTCGTTAAACTTTAAAAAAATCCAGATCCATAAGTGCAAATTAAAAATTCTAAGCCTTGATATTTAAAATATATCACATGATGTTACTATAATAATTACGAACAAGCGGTAGCTTTATAATAGTAATACTATAATACAAAATTCATTCGTCGGCGTAGCAAGTCTACGCAGTGCTATTTCGTAGCATCAAGAATAGAAAGCTTGAATTAATCAAGGAACTCCAAAGTGCTGAAAACATATTTTTATAAAAGTGCTCATCTGAGCAAGAAAAGATTTCATTTTTCATAAAAACGTGGAGAACATAAAGTAATCCTCTATTTCTGTACAGTTGTAAACCCTTTGAGACTTTCTTTTACAGTTCCATGTGCAGCTATATTTAACTTGGCACTTGTAGGCATTATAATCATAAAATGGGCTCAGTCGACCTTCCCTATGGATTTCGAAGGTAGAGGCTAACTAATGCCCACCCACTTCACTAGTTCAACATTTATAAAACTCACTTTTACCGGCACGGTTTCCACTATATTTACTGTAATTTATAACAATTATATGAAATTGTAAGTAAAAAGTGAGTTTTATTAATGTTGAACATGAATTTTCACTAAGAACCAACAATACAATCAATTACGTATTCTTCACCGGTTGATATAAATTGAAAATTTAGTCTTTAGACTGTAACTAGCTAACTCGACGTTGCCTGTCTTACTTATCCTATGAATCAAGTTTTGAAGAAGAAACAGATAACTAACATTTAAATTTTTGCGTAAATAGACGCTTGGGACCAGAAAAAAAGTTTGAAATTAAAATAGTGTTATGAGTCATAACGTCATAATGTCATAACTTATGACCCTTCCCTTCTTGTTATACGAGTATGTAGTCTCATTTCTAAGACCCTCCTCAATCAAAAATTAAAACCAACAATTTTTGAGCCAAAATAAATGTGTTTAATAATAATAATAATAATAACTCCCCACGCCCGTTTCGGTGATGGTAGTCGGTTTTATAGAAACCAGGCCTGTTACGCAGGAGTCATTTTATAGTGTCCAAGTATGTGCGTAGACACATGCACACACAACACATGAGCACTCTCTTTTCCTTTAGTCTAATAACTCAGTGGGACGGATGACCGTCAAGACTGAGCTGGCGAGAGATAAAGCGCAGGACCGACTTTTACATGTCCATCCGACGCACGGATCATCTTATTTGTCAGACAATCAGGTAATCAGCCGCCTGCATTGTCCTAACCAAACTTGGAAATAACATGTTTCCAACGCGAGAATTGAACCCACGACCTTCGGGTCAAGAGCCAACCTCTGTATCACTGGACCACGGAGGCGATAATGTGTTTAATATGAAATGTGATGTCACAAAACTTAGGACACCCCACCACTCGTTACACCATGTCACACTTGGCCGACTATCCTCCCTCGACAAGTGACGGACCTTATAGATGGTCCCTCTTAAATAGGACAAGCACTTTGTGCAATTCATTAAGAAAATACATTGTATATTAGATACAGATTATTATATCTTCTTTGGAGGTGGTTAAAAATCTAATCACGTCACATCCAATAAAGTAGCAAATTTATATTTACACCTTGAGCTGCTAACACGAACTCGTCATAAAAACTGCAGTCGAAATCCGAACAAAGACATCATTCAGTAGACATATTGTAGCTAAATTACCAGGGTTTCGCAAATAACCAACACTCTTGCAGCAATAATCTGTTCCCAAAACTCGCTCGCTCAAGGCGCTTCGAATAAAGACATCCTAAAATTTTACTCCGTGATATGTTGTCGTGTATTTTGAACTGTGAAGAGCGAAATTTGTATCGCTGAGTATTGTAGATTGTGTATTATGTTTTACCAAATCTTTTACGGCTCCGCTCGCCTACATTTAAAAAATCTCGTAAAAATGATCTTGGAAACATGATGTTTTTCTAATATCAAAAAGAGACAAAGAAAAAAATATAGAATTGTGGATATGGAAGTATAGAACTATGGATGTATAAACACATCTAGAGGTATGGATATATGAGTGGACGTGGTATCTGACCTGTAATCCTTCAAGATGAGAGCTTGTAAGAAATAATATTAATATTGTGTCTGCTCGCCGTGAAGGTCTGAAAATCAGCCACAATCTACTATTTTTCATCCTACATAGCAAAGAAAAAAACCCAGTCGACTAGTTTGATATGAGTAGTTTTTCTTTAGTTTGTTTAAAATAATCTAACAATTTTGATTTCATACAATTTTTGATTTGATCAAAGCAATTTTGTTTTTTTATATGACTAAATATGGTGCCAACTTACGGCTATGGGAAGAGATTATCACAAGTCATGTCAAGTTAATGACGTGACGATCTCAAAATAATTTTCCCAACGGTCCAGCAAAGAAAGTGGCTAGTGAAATTTTAGAAATGATATCTCGAAGCACGATTGCCACGGGTTTTAACACCTGATGCCATGTCCGTGACAACCGATTGGCAAAGCGTTTTACCAGGGTCACCCGAATCTAGACTGATTTGTCACGTTTGGAAATTTAGTGCATTTTCCCCGTACCAACAGTATTAGATAATTCCAAAATAAAATGGAGACCGTTGTGAAAGAAGTTGTTAAAAAATAAAATTTTGGTTACGTTGAGGATTGCGATTTTCCTTGTATATTTCTTCACTAATATTGCTAAAGCGAAAACGAAAGTGCCTAAAAGAAATTTTGTACTTTTAGAATCGGGAAAAAGCACAGATTATCAAAATTCGACCGCTATTCACGACTACAAAAGCACGAGCAAGAGTGGCTGAATATAAATGCGTTAATTTAAGACTCTAAGCGAGCACCCGATACGGCCACCCGCGGTACGTGCTTGTTTTATCGTTTTACCCGAATGCACCAGTAGGAGGGTTATGTTTTTCGAGAGTATGTAATTATGTATGTATGTATGCATGTATGTGTGTATGAAAGTATGTATTTATATTTGTCTGTATATATGTATAATTGTTTGGCACGCTCTGGAGCCTATACGGCATAATGGATTTTAACGTATGAGGTATCGTTAGATCTGTCTTTATAGCGCAAGTGACTCTAGGCATATTAAAAATTAACAAATCACAATAGCGAATTTGGAAGTCAAAATTTAGAGGTTGCAAAAATTTTTTTCTGGCTCTTTAGGTCGTGCAGGGTATCACAATGAAAGGCTTTAAATAGCCATTATACAAATATACAAGACTTGATGTTTAAATTGGAATCATCTTAAATGGCAGTCGGGTTTACTGGTTTTGGATATGTACCGTGTTTATATAATTACGTTGCGTACGCCAACTTAACAAGCAAGACGCCCGCAGCAAAGATTCCAAGACGCAAACGCATCACAAGTTACAACTATTATGACAACAATTAATAAATTAGTTAATTCCCGCGTTAACTAATTAGATTAAAGTCTAACAATAGCATAATTGATCGTGAGTATTTATCGTCTAACCGTAGGACCTCCGAGCGAGTGCATAAATACAAGGCAACCCGCTGGCCGGCTGTCATATTAACTGTTACATTAAATTACTGCCGTACAACCTATCAACCTCCTATCCTTGTTCATCGATCAAACGAATTTGTACCGTAACCCCAATAACCCAAGCCATAAATTCCTCTTACCTCAGTTAACAACATACGACGTATTTTCGGTGCACCCACACATCGATTTCGACTCATTCGGTCATATTATTTTTATCCATTTATTTGTTTTAATATTTTATCCGGGATGATGGAATGTGTGCATTTGTCAGGATGAAATATGGCTCTCGTAGGTTAATTAATTATTATCAAGTGTCACGTTTTAATAAATTAATTTGTAGTGAAAATAGCCTTTAGCTTTTAAATGCCGAACAATGTGAGCGCACGTAGGCGTGACTTATATTACGTAGCTTATATTTGGTACAAATACAGCTATTTGCCTGTAATTTTTACTTTCATAAATTATTGCCTTTGCTTATTAAATAATTAATGCGTGCAGTATTCGTAATTTTTAGGGTAGTAAAAATCGACCAAGTGCGAGTTGGACTCGTGCACATAGAGTTCCCTACCAGTGAAGAGCTAAAACTGAGAAAACGTCTTTCTAGAAGTCGAACAGCTTTAAGAGGTCACGGTATATCAAGTGATAGCACGATAGTAAGATGTAGACGCCATCTAGTATCAATAGGACGTAACCTTAAAAAAACGTTTGTTGCATGAGAGGTACTTTTGAACATTTAATTTATTTTGCTTTTAGTATTTGATGTTATAGGCAACAGGAACAAATATTCTGTGCAAATTTTAAATCTCTAGCAATTACCATTCGTGAATTACAGCCTGAAGACAGACAGGCTGACAGACAGACTAACAGATATAGTAATAGCGTCCCGTTTTCACCCTTTGGGTACGGAACCCCAAAAATGTATCCTGTGATCGGTATTCGTTTCCGTACTCTAGACTCTAGGTCCGTGAATAGGTAATAATTTTACAAAATTGAGTTGATTTGATGCGGAAATATTATTTTTATACGTCAGTAGAGTTCTCATATAATATTTTCTTACTTGTTATCTTTCTTCTGACTAATATTATAAATGCGAAAGTTTCTGAGTTTGTGAGTGTGTATGTATGTTACACTTTCACGCTTAAACCGCTGAACTAATTTCGATAAAATTTGGCACGAAGCTAACTGATATCCCGGATTTAACACATAGGGTACTTTTTAATGTCGACTAAGCCGCGTTAGCGCCGCGGAGCACAACTAGTGTAACTACATAAAACTCAAAAGTTACTGACTGTCTGTCTTAGTGATCACAATCGCTAAGAAAGGATTTTAATAAATTCAAGCCTAAGAGAATAAAAAAGGAGATGAAAGTTTTTATTAAAGAAATTGTCTAGCGTGACCGAAGGCCACGGACAAAAGCAAGTTATCTATAAGGTTATTAGAACACCATAAGTAGTGTAGACCACCAGAGTACAGAATTTAGTTCCGACTAATATGTTGATATAATCATTTATATAAACGCAGTGTGTCGAATACGGTTTAGGCCTGCTTCGTTGTAACTAGTTATAGTCATTAAGTACATTAACCTTAGTATCTTTTAACTCTAATGACTGAAGTGCAAGTCATAGTTTGGCATACGGGCCTAACTTGCCCATGTGACATGATAACCGATTGGTCCGAGAGCTGATACTATCAGGGTAGTTGAAACAGAGCCAGATTGCGGATCTGAGTAATTTGGTCGCTTTATTTCAAACTCAGTCGAGAGATCACGGTTTGTATGGAATTGACATATCCCGACCAAATCTTGTAGATCTGATAACTGGCTCTGTATCAATTTCTACTATACTTCCTATTTTTGGGTAGGTATTTGAGGCAAGCTCGAAACTTGTCTCATACTTCTCATAATACATCAACATTAAACTGTTGACCTGACTAGTGAGTAGCGGGGTTGGATCAAAACCTAAAATTTTAAGCCTATAATTTTAAGAGAAGGCCGGCCACACCCTTACAACACCTATGATGGATATTTCCATCAGGAACTGCTTGCTTGCCTCCTAATTTCATTAAAAAATACAACGTTTTATCTATTTACCGCTGGGCAAAGCTAAAACATACAACATTTGTTTCCTAGTCTTAAAATTAAAGCAAGAACATTTTCGGCATGTCGAGAATGTGACCTCTTTCCGCCATCCTGAGAGCGTTATTTTGATTTTAGTACAAGCGAAATTTATTATAATTACAAAGAAGATAGACATATATTGTATTAAAAAAGGTTTAACTGCAATTTAACGTTTCAAATATAAATGTTTTATTAGGATATTAGGCTATAAAATAAAGGATTGAACTCATGCCTGGCCACCGTACGTTTTATGAATTCTAGATAAAGACTTTTTTATGATATTTAGGGGGCAAGCGAGCAGACGGGCTACCTAATGGAAAGCAACTGCCGTCGCCCATGGACACTCTCGACATCTGAAGAGTCGCAATTGCGTTACCGGCCTTTATGAGGGAATAGGGAATGGGAATAGAGATTAGAGAAGTTGGGCCACCGGTAAACTTACTGAACGAAACACAGCACAACGCCGTTTGAAGCCAGTTTTCTGTGAGGCCGTGGTATCACTTCGGTGAAGCCGGTCCATTTGTACCGAAGCATGGCTTTCCCACAGCAAACCATGCTTCGGCACAAATGACTTAGGTACTTTTATTCTATAAAAATGTTTGTAGAACTTAATAAAATACGTGTGTATTAAAATGTTAGTGATCTAGTTTCTGAAGTCGATGGTTTTGGCATTTTTGGGCTTGTTTATGTTTGGGCTTGTTCGATTTTAGTTTTAGGCACTGGTCTTGATTGTCACTAACGATACTAATATTTTAAGTTATCCAATACTCATTAGCTAACTTAAATAAAAGTATACTTTTATTCCGATCAAATAATTTCGACTTACCGATTATCCACGCCATGTTAAAGCTAGTATTATAATAATATAAAAAGGTTTGAACATCCGATAAATAATATCTATACCTCCATTTTTCAAGGCTGTTTACCAAAAAGTTGTGGAATATTCTAAAAGCTACCAACAATTGCGCGTAGCTGTAAAGTTTATGTGTGTATTGTGATCTGTAACCACTCGGCCAACAGTACCCCATAACTTTAAATAACCCTGAAATTTGTTTCACTCACTTGTAACTCATACTTAGGAATTTCAACACTTTAAAGCAGTCATCTGCTTTTTTGGGTTTGTGCGAAGTTAAGTTTCAAAGACGCGTAACTCATATATTCTGTGCCTGTAAGTCAAGACGTTCTTTAAAACGCTTCTTTGATTGTAATGACATGAGTGGAATATCGACTATAGCTTGACCACAAACGCTATGCCTCACCTTAGGTTACCATGATTACCGGCAACACTACGATGTCAGTTGGCCGTCAACGCTGACGGCGGTAGTATTCTTACCGGTCCCCCGCCCTGTCCCACGTTTCTAGGACGCGGTACAGAGGTTGTGGTCAAACTATAAGAAGTAGTCAATCATCTGTCAGAAACGTACGCGCCGTATTTCTTGATAGCCTCATACACATTACGGTATGCGGTGCGTACGATGTGGTGTGCGAGGTTTCACATTATTGCATACAATGAAATCAAAAATTGCGCGCGTTCGGTGATGACAAATATGCTATGACCATTATACCTGTATATTATAGACCGCGTTTTGGTGGGTGATTCTATAAATAGAAAACATAATGTAATAAATACAGCGTATGAAGCACTGAAGCTTAAAGGTTACACCAAAATGAAAATATTTTTTCATAAATACTGCCGCTTTATCGCCAAAAATTTATATCTTCCAGATGATTGCATTCTAATGGTGAGTGAACGTAAAAAGAATTAAAAGCGATAAAATGAATTACTCTATAATTCTATGGCCTGGTAACGAAACCTTAATGCCAAATGCTGTCTGTGATCGAATTGAGAATTGATATTTTTTATAGCTCCTCTACACGATGGATTTAATTATTCATGATCTGAACTTAAAACAATACCGCTATTACGCAATACTCAAACTTCGTGATTTCACAATCGCCACGCCCCAGTTAGTACGAGAATAGCTTTTTACTATCATCCTCGAAGATTGCACGGCTATTGACATTCAAGGGTCACTTCACACTTGTCGGCTTCCAACGGTTTATTGGTTGTCGTTCACACAGGTGATTTTTCCAATTACTTTTCACCCGGCTCTAATAGGAGGGTTATGTTTTTCTTATGTATGTAATGTATAGGCAGAAAGTACACCTTCGTAACTGGTGCGTTATGTCAAATATCAATCTCATAAAGGTCACAATCTAAAACACTAAACTTTTATAAACTTGATACAATTTGCTTGCAATTCTGTTGCGCCAAAATTAAGCGAATTTCGCGGTACCCCCGTAGATTTTTCCAAAAAAAAAAGTATCTTATGTTTTTCCTAGGACTCAAAGTATTTCCATACCAAATTTCAACACAATCGGTTGAACGGTTTGGGCGTGACGTGCTAACAGACTGACACTTTCGCATGTTTGAGCATTTTATTTTTTAAAAATATCCAAGATAAAAGCATATTTTAAAATAATATTGACTTTCCACGCTCCTCCTCTATAACTATAACTGGGAGAAATTTCATGCCTTTTCATCTAGGCGTCTTTCGTAAAAAGAGGTACAAAGTTTTCCGCTCGCGTATTAATATATAAATAATACACCCAAATAAATTTTCTCCGTTAACGACAAAAAAACCTAATTGAAAATCAAAGTTAATTAAAAGATAATGAAGCAGCGTAGAGCTATTAAAGTTTGTTCAATCTCGTAACTTTTAAATATACCATATAAGAGTAAATAATATTGTATAGTTATTCGCTGGAAGTAGTTAAATAAAAATAAAGGTGTTAGTGAAAAAAATATTTCCGCCTCTAGCCGATAGATGGCGTTAAGTTATGCGACAGAGTTCTGTTTAAAGTAATGATTTTAATAATAAATAATTAAAGTATTTTTTAAGTATTTATGCTGTACAAGTATGATATAATTATAGTAGATTCCTGACTATAAATCTAACTTATCTAATATATTATAGATATTTT
>JAOTAV010059380.1:0-14997 GCA_026546445.1 Cyclargus thomasi
ATGTGTCAAGTGACAAGCCCCGCTTACCAACTTAACAGAAAAAATAGAAAAATTTCTAATTATCTGGGTAAGTAGTATCCAAATTTTAACTTGCAACTTGCTTCTAAATTTTGTGTTTACATGCAGTTAATAACTTAAAATTTAGTTACCAACTTATCTACTTAATACCCGTAAACAAGACATAAGTGTATTAGAGAGTTTCTCATGTCTCCATTTTTAACAATTCTAATAATATCGATTAATGTTTTTAGGAAAATATTATGCGAACTGGTCAGCCGTTATTTAGACTGCGATGCTCAAGTAGTACCAGGAAATAGGTTCCATCAGAACCTGATGAAGAATACGAGGATTGTGAAGAAACGTGCAATGGGTATATTCTTTGCACTGATGGGTATCACAGCTTTATTTATATTGAGGAGTCAAGTGAGACCAGGTCGTCATCTTCCTCAAGATATTTATGTGATGTATGGTAAGAACCTTTACTAGTTTTGAACAGATTTATCCACGTTCCCGGATCGCAGATTCTTATATCATGTTAATAAAGAGTGTTAAATTCGACCTTACCTTTACCTATCAATCACAACCTAACCTAACTGTACACTACCGTTTTGTAATTTTTATTGATAAATAAAGTTAAAAAAAAACTCTATTCGTTAAAATCATACAAAATATATTCCATCATTATTAATAACACAAATAAAATATAACTAAATATTCTATTGAGTAAAACACCGTTCTTATCTTTACGTCCGTTTCATTTTATTTGTAGGCTTGGAACCAACGTTCGAGACACCGAACTATGAGATGTCGTTATTCCTTATGGTACTATGTCTGGTTGTCTGTGTATATGAAATTGCTACAGTCAAGGCCCTCGTCGTCATCATGGTTGGTTATGTTGAGTCCCAGTTACTAGCACTGAGTGAAGAATGTTACAATATTTGGGATGACGCTAAAGGTTCAATTGATGATAATCACGAAAAAAATAAAAAAATTAACAAAGAAGTAGAACTCAAACTAAAGGATATTATTCGATTTCATGTTACCAACTTAAATAATTTAAATGATTTCGAAGAATTCTACAGATTAATTTCTTTTGCGGATTTTACGTTTATAGTCGGAGCGATAATATCGGAACTGCTTGGAAAACTAGAGAACACTTTTCTGGATCTGCCATACACTTTTCTACAAATATTCATAGATTGTTACATCGGGCAGAAACTCGGAGATGCGATAAGTAGATTCGAAAAATCTGTGTACGAATGCAGGTGGGAGAATTTTGATGCCAAGAATATGAAGACGGTGCTACTGTTACTGAAGATGTCCCAAAACACATCAACTATTACAGCCGGGGGGATTGCACCGTTGAACTATATAACCCTGATGTCCGTTATAAAATCCACTTACTCTGCTTACACTACTCTGAGATCATCGGTCTCATAATTATACTATTTTAGTGATTTAGCTCTTCAACTATCGTCATTTTAAATATAGCACCACATTCTTGTTTTTCTTACCACTTATTAATTTTGTACTATAATTTGGTACTTTGTAGTTTTTGCGTGCAAAGTCATTTGCTTCTGGTATAAAAAATATTGCATAAACCTGAAATTTAATAATGGAGTAATTGCGAAATTAATAAAAATATGGATTATATCCCAAGGCACTGGAGGCGCGGTGCGAAGGTGAAAAATTAATTGCCATTGGTAATTATATTAAAAGGCGTACTTAAAATGATATTTTAATAATCTTTTAATCATATTTTAATCCACACAAGCTGTTGCCCGCGACTCTTTGCGCGTGATACTTTATAAATTATCCCGTTTTTCAACATTTTCATTACTGCTCGGCTCCTATTGGTCGCAGTGTGATGATTAATACTATAGCCTTCTTCGATAAATATTTTTTATTTCCGGACAGTATTTCATGAGATTAGCGCATGCAAGCAAAAAAACAAGCTTTTCTTTTTCTCTGTGCTCTCTTATTTTCAGCTTTATATTATTAGTAGTTTTCTAGTCCACATTATTTAAAAAGTACAAAAGTTAAATTGTACATAAAAATAAAAATGTTCTTTAATTATTTTGTCTTTAATTCCTGACTCCTTAATAAACCTTTTTAGTAATTTTATCAAGCTTTCAAATGTAGCCTAGATAATTTCTAAAATCATATATTCTCAGCCTCCATGGGCACAATAATTGCTTAATGGTGTGTTATTTAGCTCCTCTTCCGTTTATAATATAAAATGACAGGGCAACTTACGAACCTAATAGACGAATATTATACAAGTGATAACTGTGTACAATAAATAAAGGTCTTACACATGCGATGATCAGTACCTAACGGATCATTTAGAATATACTTAAAGTACATTACGAAATCGTATGTAAGCATACGAAGAAAATATAGTGTAAGCGTTATGCGAATAAAGAGGATTAAAAAAATATTATTGAAATAGTTTTTTTTTAATACGAAATGATAACAACTTTATATCAGAAAGGTTTATAATTTTACTTTATGGCTGATTTCAAAGTTGTATAGGTGGAATAGGTAAACCTTATGACAGTCGCGAAGGAAACAAAACTCAAATCCATAAAACCCCCTGCTGATATCCTCATAATTCTCTGTGCATTCATCAGTATCAGCAACACAGTCTTCTTATTTGAAGTGTCAAAGTTTTCCCATTCACTCGCGTATATTGCCTGAATATAGACCTCGTTGGCATCAATAATTTTCTGACCGACATAACAATCTATAAGCAGAACTACCATAGTAAAATTGGCTTGTATAAATGTATTGTTGAGACCACCCAATAGTTCGGCAATAATCGCAAATGTTATTGTAGTTATATCCACAAACCTAGCGCTTCTCATGTTACCTTCTAACAAATTGATGAGATCTCTATTTTTAACGTGCAGTTTTGCTATGTCCCTTAGCAGTTGTGCGATATATTTGTTGATGATCCGTTCTTGGATTTTAAATATATCTTTCTTATTATTTCCTTTTCTAGGGAAGAATTGATTGCGATCATTCCAAATACCCCGTACTTCCTTAGCCATAGCTAGTAAGTGTGCTTCAGCGTATCCGTATAAAATAATATTCATAGCTTTTAAACTTGCTACCATATAACCGGCAAAGAAAACTGCGCCTGTTTTTAAAAACGTTGCTATTTCGTAATTGGGAGACTCAGATATTGGCTCAAGACCTGAAAAAAGTACAAATTAACTTTAGTATAAGTTTATTTACAATTTTACAAAATTACAAATAAATAATAATTCACAAGCCATGTTAAAATATAAAAACATGTACTCTCAATAAATTAGGAAAGCTCTATATTATGAAAACGAACCATAAATTACAAGAAAATCTTGTGAGGAACTCTTATCAGTTATAATAAATGGATATATAATATAAATCAGAGCGTTTACAAAGAGCACCGTCCATATGGTGAGAGCGCGTTTTTTGATCATCCTCAAATTCTTTTCCAAGTTTCTAAAATAACGTGTCCCTCTTATAACTGATTTATCACATTGTAAATAATTTTTTGCTATGTGCTTCATTCTCCCCCTGAAAAAAACGATTAATTTACATGTAAAAAAACACGCTTGTAAGCCTTTTTTTTTATTTTAATAAATCTACCCCTGGAATCGAGACTCCAGGATCGTCGAGGGGAACCTCCAGTATGCCGGAGCGTTCCCTAGTTTAGACAAAATCCGGTCTCGTTGAGATAAGCCGGTCGTGGAGGGGTTCTGTGTTTAACAGATCCAGTTACCCATCCGTACATGGCATTACCTGCCATGTACGGATGGGTAACTGGATGGTCGCAGGTGTTTCTAGTACTTACTACTTTGAGACTCCTACTTAGGAGTCTCAAATACCGACCGACCAACGACCTAGTGCCTCGCCTTGTCAGACGCACAACCACATCCCCGTCCATAAAAGGATACTTCCTTGTGATTTTTTTTCTTTCAAGCTTCACAGCTGTTGTCTAAAAATCGTATATATTTACTCACCCAAGTATTTTTAAATACAGGAAATATGTAAGACCCGTGAAGCTGCACATCCCCAGAGAGAACTCAATGCTGGCCGCTGCAAAGTCTTTGGTTTCCAAACATCGTACGAACACAAACCATAGCATAGATATTTGGTAAACGTAGACATAGCTAGCAAAGCAATATCCAGCTAAAACATGAACTACCAAGGGAACACCTGAATCAGAACATAATTAAATAAAGAAATTATAGTGCTACACAGTAATAAGTTACAAGTATGATGATTTATTTTTATCAAATACCTAAACACATGAAAAACCTACTTTAATAGTTATTACAATAAAGTTCTTTGTTAAGTAGAAAGGCTTCTTACATTCTTTACTTCCATCTATGTTTATTGTGACTTTTCGGAAGATGACTGCCAAATTTTTTAACAAAGTCTCCAAGTCTGTGTATTCTAAGCTAAACTGGCGGATGGTTTGCATTTTTGTAAACGTCTTTTTTACGCCACTGAACCTTAATGGTACTTACGGCTTGTACTGGCAGTTGATGCTATCGTTAACTGCGCAAGCCATTTTGTTTAATTTATTATTATGACAATTTTCATGTATTATTTTGGCACACGTTTTTGTGCAAATCACTTTAAAATTATAATAATGAATTATTTCAAAGGTTTCTTCATGCTTTACAAAAAGGGTGTAGCACCATGTTATTATGATTTGAACTTTATTTGGCCCATCACGCAACTCCGTCTTCAATGCAAGGCCATTTACAAGTTGAGTGTGCTTATGAAATTGTGTCTTTATTTGGTTAGATCGTATCTTAAACCTACAATGAACATTTAACAATCATTAATGTAGGGTCGATGCTAATTATTTTGTAAGTAACTCCTAAACGACACTTTGAACTGTAATTTATTTGAGTTAGGTACGTTATGTTTATGTACGTTATGAAAGGTCATCGCGATTTCCGATATCTTACCAAGCTCACACTTTGCAATAGCAGAAAGCATTTTTTAAGCTTTTGAAATAACATATGTCAGCTTATGTTCAATAAATTTACTATATTTTCATCAACTTATATTTATACATATTAGAGTTACAATTACACTTACATTACAAGCTCACAGTTAATAATAGAAAAAAATAACACAAAAGAAACGCACACGATAAATTAAGATTTACAAACTGGACAATCAAACTTATGAAACAGAGGATCGTAAGGTTGTATATGCAGAATACGATGTTTTCATTATAGACATAAATGTAGCGTAATTCAAAGGAGATATTCCACCAGCGGTTATCTTTACTGGGTTTTGGGAGTTTCTCAGCAGCATGAGCACTATCTTCCTATTTCTCAAGTCGAAATTTTCCCATTTACAATCATAGATGGCATTGCAAAATACTTCATTTGCATCAGTAAGTTTCTGACCAATGTAACAGTCAATATATATTTGCACCACTGTATACGGTATCTCCAAATATGTGTTCTCTACTTTTCCAAGTAACTCCGAAATGATTGCAAAAACTATCATCATGAAGTCAACGAATGATATTAAACGATAGAGCTTTTCAAAGTCTTGTAAGAGAGTCACATTATATGCGTGAAATTGTAAAACATTTACTAGTTTAAATCTGATTTGTAAATTAATTATTTCTTCACGCTTATCTTCGTCTGTTTGCTTGTCATCGTCAGAATCATTTAGATATTTCCTTTCATTTTCTTCACTTATATCATTCCAGATACTCAAGCACTCCTCACTTAGAGCCAATACTTGAGCTTCAACATAACCAATCATGACAACCACAAGGGCTTTAACAGCAGACAGTTGGTATACTGCTACTGTAATACTTAATGCCATAAGAAGTAATGATATTTCATAGTTTGGTGTCTCAAACGGAGGTTCCAACCCTGAAATTATACAATATTTCATAAGCATCTGAATGTGACCAATTATGATTTTTGTAGCTGAAGCCTTGATTTCAAACATTTTAATTTTGCTGATACTCTCATATTTTATTTACTAAGATCTAGGTTATGGGCCAATAACAGCTAGAAGATGATATTTTATTATTACCTACCGTAGACAACGTACAAATCTTCAGGAAAATGGCGTCCAGGTCGTAGCAATGCCATCGAGGCATACAAATAAGCTATACCGACTAAACACATCCATACACTAAATGCTCGTCTCTTCACCACCTTCAGCTGTTTCTGGAGGTTTGTGTGAAACCTAGTCTTTGGAGCTATTTTAGTGTCAACTTCCAAATATCGACTTATTAGATCACACATCTCTTCCCTGTAAAAAACATCGACATATTTAGCAATTGCGCAGCCACTATCTGGTTAGGGCCACATTTGTTAGGTTATTTCTAGCGAAAAAGGGCTTACCAGTTTTTTTAAATAGTGCGATATGGGTTTTCTAAAAAAGGCTGAGTTTGATATTCTGTGACTCGGGCATATTTTGTTTATAAAATTTTACAGTTCGTGTGGACACTCTGTTAGCTAATCTTTACAGTTACACATATTAATAACTCATAAATGGCGTTAATAGTAGTAATATAAATTTTTAATACAATTTTTTATTATTATCATTATTGTTAATATTAATTTTTAATTACTATAGGATATGTTATAACTAAATAGTTATTTTTAAACATGGCATAAGACATAAGTAGACATACACTACTTTGCAAAAGTCTAAACCTAAAGATATTATAGTTTTTCCGTACCACAAAAATGTACTGTCAGTGGGGAATAGAGGGCTCGCTTTGCTCGTCGAATTAATACAACAGGTTCAAATAAAAATAATCTTTTCTCAGTGGATGTCTGCGTCATTAGGTCTCTATGTTGTTGAGTCACTTATACTACAGTAACTCATACTTTGAGTTTTTTTTTATTCAAGATGTCTATTGGCTTATGCCCATTTTTTTTCTCAATTTAAAATTTAATTTTCTTGCACCAACGTTTACATTTTATCTCATATTACGTTAAATCCATTACGCTGTAGTTTTTTTTTAATAATTATATTTATACATAGTTTTCATTCATACTTTGAGTTATATGGGTATATATTACTGGTGAAATGTAATTTTACCTGTAATATTTCATGAAAACAAACTTGGTCACACAAGTCGAGCTGTTGGTTCCGAGTGAGAATACTACGGAGGCAGCCACCAGATCTCCAGTTTCTTGACACCGGACGAAGATGAACCAGTGCATCGAAAATATGTATACGTAGCAGTAGGCCACGATGGTTGACCATGTCACCAGGTACGCACCTAATGGTGAACCTAAGAAGGTGAAAAGGTTTTGGGTTATAAGTTTTATTTTTAGTCTTTAAAAAAACTTCTAACTTTGTGTTAGAAACTTAGAAGCATCGATGATGGACCGACTTGACTGCCCCAAAAAAGGTTTTTCAAGCGTACGTATGTTCTTTGTACCATGCTACAGCCTGAATTACTTGACGGGTTAAAAAAAATTGTGACAAGCATGGATCGCAACAGGTTTCTTCTTCATTACCGTTTTCTTAAACAAAGTGACAGTCTTTTTTTGACCACGGCTGCTGGAATGCAGTCGAAACGTCGGTATTAATGAAATTGCTCTGCGAAAAAATCCGCAATTTTTTATTTAAACTTAATAACGCTGATGTTAATTTAATAAATTATTAAAGTTACTTACGTTTCGAATCTTTGTAAATGCTCAACGTCACGTATCGCAACAATATTGCTATATTAGAGAATAGGTACTGTAAATCACATTGATCACTACGAAGTTCTTTTAAGAGCGACATTACAAAACTAGCTGAAAATATATTTTACCACAGTTTATTTTTTCACTTCTTCATAAGGGACCAAATCATTGATGGAAATAATAAAATTATCAATATGGATACTGATAAAAACAAAATAAAAAATGTGAGTAAAGAAACTTTTTTATTTGAGCCATTTTTTAATTTTCAAATCCTTTACACTGATTAAATCCTTTACACTGAAGTTGCAGAAAAGCTATATTTAAAATATAGTACTGTTTATTTTAAATTTAAAAAAAAAATGAAAAAACCCGGATACCCGGATTTTATTAAGCGAAAACCCGAGTTTTGTAAATTGGGTTCGGGTTTCGATGCCCTACACACACACAAACAACCTCTCACCCCAAAAGCACATACCGTCTCCGTTCCGTAGTAAAAATAGTATTAATTCATGTAATTAATACTTACAAACACTAGAATTGAAATAAACACCACGTTTCAATTAATAACACTCATTTTAATTTATATAATTAATACCAGTTCATGGGCACAAAGTCGCAGTAAAATGTTTTTTTTTTAATGAAGAAGAGTAAAAGGAGATACAATAAAAATATATATTCTTATTATATCTCCTTTTACTCTTCAAATATTTATAGTTGAAAAGTAACAGTTTCGTTTTTCGTAAACGTTTTAACTACAATTTTATATCATTCGACAAAGAAACTGAAAAAAAAATCAATTTTAAACAGTATTAACAGACTTGGAAACAAATTATTTGCTTTACAAACACACTGACGGCAACTTCTGTACATTCAACATTTCTGTCAATACTGGTTAAAACTGGTTTGATTAGGGTTCAGCATCCTAAATTTAAACGCAAATTACCTTTACTGGAATAAAGGTAATTATGTTGTGAAAAAAAAACTAGAAAAATAAATTTAAAAACTTAAATTAACTATAACAAATATACTCTTTAATCATTTGGATTTCTTAGTCCAACTTGTATAAGATCCCCTGCATGCGATCGTAATGTGACGTCTATTTTCAATTTCAATTCTTCTGGGTCTGACTTAAATATCAAATCTTGTATGCAGTACGCCAGAATTGTTTTTAGTATTTGCATAGCGTATCGTTTTCCTGGAATAAAATCGCTTATTATTACAAATTCTTGGAACACACTTCAACATAATTTGAAGTTCTCCTTTTTATGACTAGAACATATTCTTTAATTCATGTTAATTTAAGTGCAAAAATGACACGTATTTTAAGAAAACAATGAACGGAAACTAATAAAATTTAAAACAAAGTGCTTATTACCTTAAATCAAAGTAATAAGTGAGCTAAAAATGTTTCGCGTATTAAACTGCAGTTAAAGGAATAATTTTTATTAAGACTAAAATTTTTAAAAAGTTGTAAGGTGCCAAATCATAACCCAAATCAAGTCAAGAACTTACCAATACATGCTCTCTTTCCAATGCTAAACGCAAGTAAGGGTGGTGTGGGCCCTCTCCAACGTTCTGGTCGGAAATCCAGAACATCTGGGCCCCAAAGCTGCTTCGACCGACCGGAGGCCCACACGTTCAAGATAAATAAAGAACCTTTTGGTAGTAGACAATCCTCTTAAAAAGAAACAATATCGCTAATTTAATAGAAACAAAATTATTAAATATCAAAAAAGGACATTGAGAGTTGTCCTGGAGAGTAACCATTAAAATATTAAATAAAAAAAACGATCGATGTAAAATACCACAAACAGACAAGTCAAATTGAAATACTTCTCAGTTATAGCCAATTTGAACTGTAAACAAGTAGTACACAGCTTAAAAAATATATGTTTTGCATATATGATGTTTACTTACTTAATTGTATGTCTGTCTCAACATTCCTTAATACAACAGGTACGGGAGGATACAGCCGTAAAGTCTCGTTAATAACTCCTTCACAATATACCATCTGTTCTAAATCTTCTCGAGTAATATCACGCTTTGTATTACCAAATATTTCCTTAATCCTGTCGAAATAATAAAATACTCGTAAACATTATTTGTTTTTAATATATGGATTGATGGATGGGTGGGTTTTACCTCGTTATTTTTATATCAGAGCCAACATTTTTAATGGCTTAAAATAGCCATATAGAATAAAAGTATATTATGGAATTGATATAAGCATTCGATAATAATATGATGTCGCCTTTTATAAAAAATAGATGAATAAAACGTTTTGCATATCATCTCAGGTTTAACATGTTTAACTTAGTTGTCGAGTTAAATTAGCACATACTCAATATACAACTTCTCCTGAACATCTTCTCTGCTGCCAAGCATAAGAAATATAAAATGTAAAGAAGTAGCTACAGTTTCTTGACCGGCAAAGATTATTGTATTTACTTCTGATTTGATATCCTCTTCTGTTACATTAGCGTTGTTTTTACTCAAGTTATGTAAAATGTCTACAAATGACTTAACTCTAGACCCAGTTGCATCTGTAATCAAAAAGTTTACGTTAAATTTAATTAGGTCATCTATATGTTTAAAAGCTGCATCATAGTCTACTACAACCAACTAACCATCTTCATTAGACTTTCTAATTTCTACGTCTTTGTCATTTAATTTCAGTTTTGTAAGCACCTGGAATTGAAATTATTGATTAAAAATGTGTTTAAGATTACATAAGATATTTATGACATCTGATAAGATACTTATACAGAAACGAGAGGACACCCGCAACTCCGTTGCACAGAGATTTATTTATCGTGTGGTGATTTATTTATATTTTTCTAGGTTAAAAGTATTCTATGTCCTCCTCCGGGACTCGGTATTTTTATATACTTTGGTATGTCTATACCCAATTTAGTTAAATCTGTTCAGTGGTTCGGGCGTGGAGAGGTAGGAGACAAACAGACAGGTACTCTATTTCATTTATTTAATTAGTATGGATATGGATCTACTCACTTTGCCAGCAACATTTCGTAAAACCATAACATGCTTTATATACTCCTTGTAGGCTTTTGTGCTTCTGTATATAAACTGTGGGTGTAGAAAAATATTCAACCCTCGCTCTATAAGTTTCTCCAAAGTCTTAGTAAACGCGTCATAGTATTCCTTAGTTGCGACACTTTTTGATATATCTGGTATTCCTAACGCCGTCTCTATAAGTTACAAATTACTTATATGTCATTATAACTATTATAAACATAATTCACCATCATCATTATGATCATCATCTAAAATATTGAAACTGTACAATAGTTGCTTACGACAAATAGCTTCTAGAGTTGCATGTGCTATGAACTGCTTGGCGTCAAAGGGTCCCCTGTCGATCTTGGTCTTCATCATCTCAACCAACTTCTTGGCCTGCTCGTTAAAGATCTGCTGGTAATTGCTCACCACCGTACTGGAGAAGGCTCCAGCCATCATCTTTATGTTTTTCTTCCATATATATCCTATCAATAGGAGATTAAGTTATTTTATATATTTGAATCTGCAAATTTTTATCGGTCCGTAACATATTGTTATTTCTTCTTAGTTAAATCAAAAACAAAATTATATTAATTTACATGTATCTGTAATGTTGTTACCGTTACCAGAATTAAGTTTGTTACTTTTAAATTTTTAATGTCTCTTAATAATTTTACAGATCCAAGCATTACTAACGTCCTTACCAGGTGCAGTTATTAGCCCATCTTCTAACCACTCCCGACTAAATCTGTAGTGATAAGGCTTCTCTATAGAAGTGTTGGATATCAATTTCGCCTCTTCAGGGTCCGATATGACTGTAACATTAATATGGTTGTAATTGCTATTTTTTTTTCTTGTATGTTCGTTATTGCCAAAGCAAAGCTGTTCATTTAAGTTATAATCATTTTGCCTTATAATAATTTGTATGTAAGACGAAAACACTCTTTTGTTCATTTGATTATTTTTTTGTCTATGATTTTTTTTAAACTTTATGAATTAACCGAAATTAAAGTGAAGTTAGTAAAGTTATCAATAAGCGATTGAGTATTTACTTAAAGCCGGGCAAATTCCAACCCAAAAGACGAAAGGTAACCCAGACTTTTCCATTGTATCAGAAATTTGCATAACTCGTCGAAAAATGTCTGCAAAAAAGATTTTAAAAAATTATTAATTTAAAAAATGGTTAATATTTTATATGATTATTATTGCGACAATTGATTTTTAACTTACACTCCTTGCTGCCTAATAAATAGTGCATATTCCCCAGCAGGGGCAAACATCGCCAGCTGGGCAGATGACTTAGATATCTGCCTTTTCTCCATTTAAATATCGTTAGTACCACATAAATGACACCTATGAAGACACAGCTTACAATCCAACGATCCATCTAAAATATTATTATACGGGGTATAACACAACAAGGTCTAAATTGTAAATGCACATCTATCAGAGTCGAAAGAATCGAAGTCATTTATTTAATGAAAGTTACTTTGATTCCTGAATGAAAGCAGTGAACGATTCGGATGAATCGAACGATTTGGCGCGGGCAAGTGAGCGAGGTTCCATGTCATTTCATATATATTTTGAATAATTATTTTTTTTCCTTCGTCGCGTTCGGCTTGTTCTGTTCTGATATATATGTTTTTTCACTATAAATGTTAATAAACCACCGTCAAACTACGTTAGCGCTGTCTGTCGTCCAGCGAGCTGGTAGCAATTTTTGAGAAGGTATCTGAGGCAAGCTGAAACCTTGTAATGTCTCCCATTACACCCCAATACATAATTGCAGACCTGAGTGCCGAGAGCGAGTTTTTTTATACATTCGACGTAAACGCTTATTTACGTATTTGACGCACTAGGCACTCTGGCTGGTAAGTAGCGGGGCTTAAAAAAAAACAAAATTTCCAAAAATATATCTCGCAGTATAATTGCTTAGTGATAAAAAATCCTGTATTAAAATTTCAATTTCAAATACATTTTTTATAGTTGGTAAAACCCTCACTAAATCATCTGACTTACAATTTTTTCTATTCTTTAAATATTCAACTACAACATATAAAAGAAACATGTTGCCTAAAATATATTTTTAGAACATTTTTTTTTACCTTAGATAAAATGTAGTGTAGGCCCAGCTTTTCATCAGCCAGGTCTGCAATGCAATTGGGGTATTGTGAAGAGTTATAAGACAAGGTTTGAGCTTGGCTCAAATACCTACTCAAAATTTGCTATCAGCTCTCAAATTTTAAGGATATACATAACGGAACTTTATACAATTTGGTAGAATTTTTATACCAACTAACACTATTTTCTACTAAAGTGAAATTACATTAATTACATAAGTTTTAATTAATTTATTGATAAATTAATTTTATCGTCGACAGCTATCACAAAGGCCATTTTAAAGGCCGGCAACGCACGATCTTCGGATGTCACGAGTGTCCATGAGCGACGGCATTTGCGTTCCATCAGGTAACCCGTAATAAAAGGGAGGTGTAACTTCGATTTTGAAGCAACATATTAATTTAAAATTTCCAAAAATTTGTGTTCAAGGTTTAATGATGATGATTGAATAGTTTTAGGGTTTCGTACCCAAAGTGTAAAAATTGGACCCTATTACTAAGACCTCGATGCCTGTCAGTCTCCAGCCGTATCTAGAGAGTTGAAATTTTCACAGATGATGTATTTCTACTACCGCTGTGACAACAAGCAATACTAAAAACAATATAAAGTGTGTGTAAAGCTAAAGCTGTTTGACTTTCGGATTTCTCCCATTATTTTTTGCTCTTTATTAGTACGGAACCCTTCGTGCGCTTTCAACTCGGACTTGGCCGGTTTTAAATAGTAGGTAAGAAAAATTCATAAGATTAGTAGGAATTTTCGAGATAATTTTGAATAATAAAATTCTACTTACGAGTGTGACAACGACACAAAATATTACACAGAGTAGCTACGACTTACGACGAAGCAACATGAATGAGTCTAACCTTATTCTAAGTTTATTAAATAGGTAGCATTAACGTAATTGCTCGAGATGAGGAAGAAACTAACACTAGACGACACGACTGTATAATCGTATCGAAATGTGGTGCTTACTACAAAAATATCGTTGAGGATGTAACACAATACATGTGAATATTTAATTTTAAACTTTTTTTATGTTTTTAAATTCGACCGTATATATGTTCTTTTTATGGGTCCGTACCAAAAGGGTAAAAACGGGACCCTATTAAAAAGATTTCGATGCCGGTCCGTCTGTCCGTCTGTCTGTCTGTCCATCCGTCTGTCTCCAGGCTGTACCTCAAAAACCGTAATAGCTAGAGAGTTGAAATTTTCACAGAACATGTTCTGTTTCCGCTATAACACTAAAAACAAAATAAATCAAATATTTCAAGGTGGTTCTAATACAACATATATTTTTTCTGCGTTTTCGTTCAATAATAAGATTCAGCGGCGTGGCGGATTAAGTAAGGTGTTTGCTTAAGTTCTAAGAGGTCATGGTTCGGTTCCCACCAACACATTTTTATTTTATGACTTTTTGTTTTATAATTTTTTACGTTTTCAGAATTTTTTACTTTTTTTTTTATTTAAAACATTTTTACACATTTCAAATTAAAAATAAATGCGTTTATCCAATTTTTTGCTCTGTACTGGTACAGAAACCTTCGTGCGCGAATCCAACTCGCACTTGGCCGCTTTTTTTATGTTTGTTCGCCGATTTCTCCGCTATTTGTAGACCGGTTTTTAAAATTTTCTCGTTGTTGTATAGGGCATAGCTACCTATTTTCACAAAAGTGGTGACCTGATGATGCGATCTAGGGAAAATAAATCGAAGGGACTCTTTGAAATTTGTATATAATTTGGAAATCGGTACCAGCTAACTTAAGCGTAAGTTGTTAATGTCAAGAATATATGAAATTGTAAAAGCTGGTGCCGACTTCAAAAATATTCCCGTTATTCAAAGTGCTCTTTCAAGCGTTTTTAAAAAAATAACAATGGTGGGACTATCACTACACGGCATGAGGGAGCGAGTTCCACAGTCTGACAGCATGAACAGTAAATGAGTATGAGTAGAAGTTGGAGTTATGGGCGAGGATTAAAAATGCTGACCCGACGTTGGACCTACATCCTGGCCCGGGAGAAATTATTATGAGTAAAACTTGGAGCGATGGGAGAGGAGGGAAAAAATAGACCGAACGTTGGACCTACATGAGAGCTCGGGAGATATTATTATGAGTAAAACTTGGAGCGATGGGAGGGGAGGGAAAAATTAGACCGAACGTTGGACCTACATGAGAGCTCG
>JAOTAV010059391.1:0-14996 GCA_026546445.1 Cyclargus thomasi
AAAGTTCATACTAAATTACGTTTTAAGAGAAAGAGATGGGTAGAAAACTTACATCGCTAATATCTTACTTATTTCTCTATAGAATTCAGAGATTTTTTGTGATTCTGTATATCTTTAGGCCCACTATCATAATAATTTGACATTTAATAAATTTTGTTTTACACGCATATTCGCTATTGTGTGACATCATTTTTTACACCCTGTACACCATAACATAAGAATAGTACAGGATTTGCTAGGTTTTTTTTTCATATTTAGTATACTGGTTTTATTGTAAAAATTAGCTCATTCTCATTCGGTCGTTTATTGATTAAGTTCACCATGATGCACTTAATTTGTCTTTATATTTAAAAATTCTAATCTGCGATGCTTATTTTAAATGTAAATGTAACTTTGGGTCACAGTAGCCTTCAATAAAGAAACCATTATTATTATTATAAAGTATGGTTTGTACGTAATTTTGTGTGCATATCTTACGTTGTTTGTCCATAGCCACCGTCAACCGAGAACAAGATTATTTCGGCCCGATAAATTGCAACTTTATGATCTAGGTTATAAGTTTCATTCTCTAATGAAATCGCTGTATCGTTCATGTTGTCGCCGTCATTACTAACGCAAAGGAAAATGAAACATATCACCTCTGTCATGCAAACGGCGTAAGGGTAGATAATAATCAGCTAACATCTTATATTAAAATCTTTATGTCTTGTTTACAAGTATTAGTTAGATAAGTAGGTAACTAAATTTTAAGTCATTTAACTTGCCACTTGTTACTAAATTATATGTTTACAAATGACTTAAAATTTAGTTAACTACCTATCTACTTAATAAGTGTAAACCAGATATTATAACATAACAACGTAATTTAAGGCTATTTTCGATAGAATCTCACTCCTCGTCTTCAAATGTAAACCAAAATGGCGGACCAGCTACAGCCTTCTACGGCTACATCTCGTAGCTGTGCTACGGCGTAGCAAAGAACTCGTAGCGAGGCTACTTATAAGGAAATATAAAAGTGGGCTTCTTCCCGACTGCCAAGGAAGGGTTATGTTTTCTTCCTTGTATGTATGTAATATTCTTCCTAACCTGATAACTCTGGAATTGCTGAACATGATTGAGGTATTGGCAGATTTGCCTTAGAATACCAAGTGTTCTCAGATAAGTCACGTTAGATAAATAATAAAATAAAATGATTTCAGAATGGATATTATGATAAAGAAATAAATAAACATTACAGTTAGTAATTGAATAATACTCAACTTCATGGTAGTCGTGTTTTTTGGTAAATTTTTAATTATTGTTAATCTGACCCTTGCTATAAGTTGAGAACGGCTAATCCAATTTGGCTTATCTTAGCCTTGAATATTCGAGGAAATTTAAGGAATTAAAACTAAAAAGATTTTTTTTAACAAGCAAGCGAAGCCAACTAGATTAATAAATCAAGATTAATAGGCCAAAACTACTTTTTTGTGTGAACTATTCTGTTTCATAGTAATATTATAAATGTAAAATTTTAAATTAGCTGGCTAAAAATTTAGGGTACATTTCTATTGCGATAAAATGTTCTCGTAAGACAATTTATTTTATACGGACAAAGTGCGAGTAAATTCTAATATTATTAAGTTTGCGGTGATCTACTAGCATAGATAAATATAAAATATTATATTTTTCTGAGATGGCGAATACAACTAAAAATACGCCATCTGTATGAGATTACTGAAACTTGTTTGTGATCCAAAAGTCCACTTTTATCTATAAAATACTAGCTGTTGCCCGTGACTACGTCCGCGTGGTTACTTACTCTTAAAAATTTTCCTAATTTTTTTATGCAAACCACACGGAGCCCGAGACTTTTCCAACGGGAACATAAATCGGTCCGTGTGTTCTGAAGTTATAGCTTATTGTTATCTATTATATTTTATATAATAGATAACAATAAGCTCCTGTTTCACCACTTGTAAATTGTACCTATGCGACACTTATCTTAACTGATAAGTGTCGCATAGCCTATCTCACGCGAGCAAATCCGAAGTTTTCGTTAGTGAGGTTTTTATTTTGGTATTAATGAGATTTTATATGGGATTTGTACAGCGCCACCTAGCGATGCTCACGGTCACATGTACAAATCCTGTTTCAAGTTTTTTATGTAATTATTGGACAATACATTGAACTTGGTGTCGTCAGTGCGATAACTGTTCTTTATTACTTTTTATCTCGTTTAATATACTAGTGTTGGGACGTGTCGATATTAAGGCCCGTAATTACCGTCACAACTTGAACTTACCTTTTTCATTGATAAATGTCTCTTTATGAATGAAAACAACATCTCAAAATTGTTGATCATGTCCCTAGGTACTAAGTGCTGACTTTTAACATGGTCTTAAATGCTTTGTGGTTTAGCTCAATATCAGGAGGATCAGCCAAGATATATAGGGCCATAGGGCGTTTTTTGTATGACGATTCTACAAAGAAGCGAAAACGTTTAGGTCTTGGCCAGGTCCCTAGATGTCAAAAGAACATATAAACGGTCGAATTGAGAAACCTCCTCCTTTATTGGAAGCCGGTTAAAAATCGAAGTTAATGCTGTTGCAATAGTGCATGAAAATGTTACATGTTTCATTAACGTTGTTAACACAAATTTATCAAATATTTGAAAACTGTACATTGATACATTTTATTATTTTTATATATTTGTATATCAAAATAATTTAAAAAATAATTATATTACGAACACGAAAGTTTGTTTGTCTATCTGCCTGATACTCTCCACGCCATGCCGTTTTACAGATTTTACTGATATTTGGTATGAACATGCTTCCAGAGGTAGGGCATAGAACACTTTTTATACCGAATTTCGGTTCCCGCGTGATACACGAATTTTTGGCTCAACAGAATTGTCATCATTCAAAACAGGCATCATCTAGTTTATACACATTTATCGATATGTTACTGATGATATGATGCCAACACTAGTGTTTACAGTGAACATTCAGTCAATGAAGCGGAGCGCACCAGCCATGACGGACTTCGATCCCACTGGTAAATATTTTACTATAAAATTATATTTGTATTTCGGTAAATATTTTACTATATATTTCTATATTTTTTTTATAATTTATGTAACTTTGTTTTTGTAACATAATTAACAACATTCTATTGATTATTATTCTTACAATAAAACCAAATAATTATTAATAATTTCAATGTGATTAGTATATTCAGAAGATTGGCAACTTATAACTTTCTACACTCCATCCGCAGTAAGTTAACACAAAACTTAATATTATTAAAGTATAATATATAAATATTAGAAATTATAATTCAAAACAGACTATATCTGTTTTGAATTATAATTTCCTAAATACCTATTTTAAACCTAAGCTGAGAAAACTACTTACCTTGTCCTTAATTTATCTTCAAGGACATAATTTAATGTCACTCAGTAACATACGCTAAAAACCGCTTATCAACGCATAATATTAGTACGCCTTCTCAGTCGAGTTTTTTTAAGAAATATCTAAGTCAAATCTATACCTGTTGACTTATATAATATAACTAGTTGACCCCGCAGACGTTGTCCTGCCAAGCTGTGTTGAATCTAAACCATTCTCAGATCGCCTTGAACACACACAAAGAATTTTACCAATTTTCAGCCAAATCTGTTCTGCCGTTCTTGAGTTATAAGTGGTGTAACTAACACGACTTTCTTTTATATATAATATAAAATATAATATATAGAATAGATCACTTATAATTACTAACGAGGCAATATTTAGGTATTGCCACGTTAGTCAGTAAAAAATCCAGGCGGGACCTTTTATTTTTTATACTTTTTAGTATAAAGTTGTGAGTGGCACAATGAATATTTTGTTATGCCTAACAAAAAAAAAATACACTGTGCTTTTAAAGTGATGATTTGCTGAATGTATTACAGAACATCAGCATATACGTTACAACCCGTTGAAGGATGAATGGGTTCTGGTGTCCCCGCATCGCTGCAAGCGTCCTTGGAGTGGGCAGACGGAGGAAGCGGTTGACGAGACTCCGCAGACCAGTAACCAGCTGATGCCTGGAGCTGTGAGAGCTACAGGACAGGTAAGAGTTGTTGGTTATTAGCTTCCGCCCTATCTCTCGCCAGTCGTGTCGGTCATCCGTGCCATAGACTACGAAAGTCAAGAAAAGGAGGGTGCTCTCGTGTACGACGCAGTGCGCATATATTTGGCATAATAAAATAGACTCCTGCGTATCTGGCCTGGTTTTAATTAAACTGTTACCGAAACCTCTGTTGGAGCTATTGCAAGCAGCTGGTAACTGATCCATTAAACAAAATTCATAGTCAGTTAACGGACCTACGTCAATTAGTTGGTCTGTGTCAAATCAATAAGTCGTTATCTGTCGGCTGGGTATGACTTAACGCAACCAAATTAAGCAGGTCCCCCATCTGACTACTAATTTCCTTGATATTACATAGGTGAAAGGGCACTTTCTCCATCAATCTTGGATTTAGCCAATCTCAAAACAATCTTGTATGCTTTCAGAGAAACCCTAACTATAAATCGACGTATGTATTTGAAAACGATTTCCCGGCGCTATTGGAGGATGTACCTTCACCACCTGCCGCTAGCCATCCTCTATTCCAGTCTGTGCAGGCGAGAGGCACTTGTAGGTATGCTGTGTCTAGTCCCTTGAAAATATATTTCAACAAAGTGTACTGAGAAGTTGATTCATAGGCATCAAGTATTATTTTCTTGTTTGTTAGTCCGAAGGTTTTGTAACCCAGCCTACAGATTATCATTGCAATGACTTTAATCTGACCAAATGACGGTCATGTTCCACCCAAATTAATATTTATGTTTTCAGGGTGATGTGCTTCCATCCAGACCCTAGCAAGACTGTTTCTCTTATGTCAGAAGAGGAAATTTTAGCGGTCATTCAAGAGTAAGTAATAGTTGAACTACAGCTACTTAACGCTTAGTTAACCAGCGACTGTAAGTTATCTCTACTCTTCCTTTCCCGTAGTTAGACATATCTTTTACTCAGACAGACTTAAGCGTACGTGTTTTACGTTGGGAAATGCTCTCCGCATCCTAGCAGCTGGGAAAATCGTCTAGAATATAAGGGACTTCCTATTTTTCTGGAATTAGATGTTTTCACGAACTTGCAGGTGATACCAATCCAACTTTGCCAGCGATCAACCACAACCCTTGATACTCGCTATACACTCAATAAACGAGAGAAAACTGTACCTACATATCAAAAGTTACCTTTTCAGGTGGGTAAACCAAACATCCGAGTTGGGAGCTCGTTACACCTGGGTCCAGGTGTTCGAGAATAAGGGTGCCGTGATGGGCTGCTCCAATCCTCACCCGCACTGCCAGATCTGGGCTTCCAACTTCCTGCCCAATGAGGCCAGGGTTAAAGACAGGTGAGGTACCTACTCCTTATGACTTCTCTTCATACTTTTCGATTAGAGACGATATCAATTATCGTCTATGGTCGACTTTCATCGCCTCATTGGCAAAGGGCTACCAGCGATTTAGAAACCATCCGTAAACGTAAGACGTAAAAGGGGGGGGGGGGGCGTCGAAGTGTGACATGTTTTGTGACTTCACATTTCAAATTTTGAAATTCAATCTAGAGATATTGATGCGGTTTAAATTTTGTCACAATAGGTAGGGGGGGTCCTGAGAAATGTGTCTACCTGTGACAAGGGGAGAAGGGGTCTAAAAACGATGAAATTTGTGTGACGTACTTTTTGGAATGTTCCGTTATGATCAACGATTATCACCAATTATGTAGAGCCTGAATTAGCCTTTATGCTTAGGTCTTGAGGGTTTTTGCCAATAATTTATTATATCAGTAACGTTGTTTGTATCAATGTTTAATGTTACATAAGAGTAAATGTTTATAAATGGAAAACTGTTCTATTCCAGATGCCAGAAGGAATATTTTGACAAGCACAACAAACCTTTGCTGGTTGACTATCTTGAACAGGAGTTAGAAAAGAAGGTACTTACCTACTTGAAGCAGTAAAATACGAAAAAAGTGTACCATTAGTGCCATAGCTATGGCTCTAGGGCCCGTTACATTTTTCTGGGGTTCTACGGTCACGTAATAATCGTCATGTTCTGAGTTCTGTGGCCTAGGCTGTCGGGTTGGACCCCTGTTGAGCTTGGGCATCTGTGACATTTCGTCCTGCCACTCTATTGCTGCGGTAGTACTTAGATAAATAAAAGCTTCTATGCAGGGACGTATTTTAAGATTGCGCGCCCTGGTCTCCTTCCGCCACATCATCTGAGGGCCATCCATATGCCGCCCCTGTAACCCAGGGGCTTCTGACTCTAGGGTAAATACACCCAGTTTTTATGTTATTTAGTTATCTTAACCTCGTTACATCTTACAGGACCGTGTAATATGTGAGAACGAGGAATGGGTGGCGCTTGTGCCTTACTGGGCTACGTGGCCTTACGAGGCTATGCTGCTGCCTCGTCACGGGCGGCCTCAGAGGATGACCGACCTCAGCCCAGAGCAGAGGAATGGCCTGGCCTCGATAATGAAGCAGCTCACGACGAAATATGATAATCTGTTCAAATGTAGCTTCCCGTACAGCATGGGCTGGCATGGTAAGTATCTAACTTATAAGGCTATAAGGCTTAATTAAAAACGTCAAAATAATGTGTAGCTCACTAGCGACATTGTACAATGGAGGAAATTAAAAGAGAGCCAGTTGACGGACCTACGGTCGTTTGGTCGGAATATGTCGATTCTATATAAGTCGTGATCTGTCGGCTGGGTTTGACATAACCCGACCAAATTACTTAGATTCACGATCTGTATCTCTTTCAACTTCTCTGAGTGCATACCTCTAATCTAAACATCTAAATATGTTGGTCTTGTGACGCTTGCCCCTTTTTACATGCATACGGTCGCAGCACGGTCGCCATTTTCATGTGATGCCGCTTATACAAGTCTATACATTACTGAGACGGTCGCCGTGTTAATAGTATTTAAGCACGGGCAAGTTCCGGTAGCCGAATAGTCGTCGTGGCATGTGAAAGCTCTCATAGTTGCTCATACATAACTATTTTACGTGGCGTGGAAAAGGGGCTTTAGCCGAGAATATAACAATGTAGCATCACCCGTTGTAATCAAATGTGACGTTGATTGTGAAATTTTTATTAGTAGTCTGGTAACTATTTATTTTTAATTTTCCTCAGGTGCGCCTACGGGACAATCACACTGTCACGGGGACTCCCCGCACTGGGTGTTCCACGGTTTGTACTATCCGCCGCTACTGCGTTCTGCCACTGTAAAGAAGTTTATGGTTGGTTACGAGATGTTGGCGCAGGCGCAACGTGACCTCACACCCGAGCAGGCAGCCGAGAAACTTCGAATGAGTAGTGACACTCATTACAAGATACAGAATAAATAAAATTCTTTTCTATGATGGGTGTATTTTTTTTATCTTACAATGTTATTGCCACAATACGCTTAATTTTAGTTTGCAAATCTATACTAGGTGGCGCAACGATAGACAAACTGAGAATTGACTTTTGGCGGCCATGGCACTTTGACACTTCTTTAGGTCATCAGTGATGCTGGATTTTCTTTCTTTTACCCTAAATTTAATCATCAGAATTTTAAATGTGTGATATCGGTATATTATCTAACCAGTAATTATTAGATAAAATGTTGCGAAATCCAAAATATGAAAGATTTGTGACATTTGTTGCGAACGACATATAAATACAATAAATGGGACTATTACTTTCATCAGTAATAATTAAAACATAATCATCATAACTATATTAATCTATTTATTTCAAAATAACAGCTCTTATCTACATTTAAATGTATGAAGTTTTACATAATTTCCCCCGATTTAGTGGCAATTGTAAGTGGCAAATGCTGGTATCAACAATAGTTGTCTAGCGGCCACGACGAAAAAGTTTTGTCAAAGTGACTGAAAAACTTTACAATCAAATTAAAAAAGAAAGAAAACGTCCCAAACGTGCTCAAAAAGCTCAAAACCTCTACATTTTCTTATGATTTAAATCGCTACTATACTTTTACTTTAGTGTGTATTAATAAAAGTCTATTGTAACTCTTGCAATTTACAAGTAGCGTTGAAAGCATTAATTTATTGTGATTTGTATGATCAAAATCATTCATAAACAATTGGACTTGGCGGTTGCTCAGTTACCCATACAAGTCATATAGTTTTTTGCGCTTTTAGGTTTGCCACTTTCACAGTGTATATCACTAACATACTATGTTGTCGTAATATTTTCGTAGCGCCGGAATTAACGTGTGGCAACCGTATTGTTTATAATATTAGTATGGAAGTATGTATGGCAAAACTCATAAGTTAAAATGAGGAAAAAGAAGAACTACCGCCTTACTGACGTCGCTCATCTGACAGCTGACTAGTGACTTATATCAGTTCCCAAAAATAAATATAAAATATGGCCGTAGGAAAGGAATAAAGCTTCTATTGATCATAAAAATCTTAATTATTTTATATTGTGTTAATGTGGTGTTTAATGAAACAAAATGAAAGAAATAAATATTAATATCGAAGGGTTCAATGTCAACGGTATTTGCGTAGGCTGCCTCAATTATAATCGCAAAATGTTTTATCGCGAGGAAGTAAAAGACTGCTTCAAGCTTTTGGCTAATATCGATGTAAGTTTTAATTTCTGTGATTATTTGCCAAGTTATGCTATTACTGTGGTTAAGATGATTATGCTTCTTTGTTTTAATTAAGTTTAATAATACCTCCGTGTTAGTTTCTGGAACAAAAACAAAACTAATGTGGAACAAAAAGCATTGGACTCGATCGATGTTTTTTTTCTTTTGGATCACGATAACTCGGACGAGTCGTGTAAAGATGAGTGATGATCTGTTTTATTTTATTCAACAATTTATGTACACACAAAAAATAATAAAACAGAAATAGCTTACAAATTTAAAAATTTCAAGGCACTTCTTATTCCATAAATGGAATGTCTTCCAGATGACCTGTACGATACAGTAGGAATATGTGACTAAAGTCTTTTTCACCGCCCTACAGATAGACCATCCACAACTTTAGTTACTTAGAAAATAACTAACTAAAGCTAAAACTGAAACTTATATGAAGTTTGTGATGTGATAAATTTATTTTAGCCTATTTTGTGATTCTCAGATTTCAGATGGTCTTACAATACAGGTTTGCTGGGAGTGCTTGGCAACTGTGAAAAATGTACTACAATTCAGGGAACAAATATCCAATGCCTTTGATATTCTGTTAGATTATTCAAATAAGGTAAGGTTAAATTATTTTTCTGATGATTTAATTATAAAATGAAAATGAAAGAAAATAATTATTCTTAAAAAAATATAGATATCCATTGAGCACATCCCTTTTAGACATAATCTCTTAATAGTATTAATAGTATATTCTTTAGTCCTTATCCAAAGAAGTATAGTTGAAAAATTTGTGACTTCAAAATATTTTGCATTTAACTGTGCACAATATATTATAAAAATTTTGCAACTTATCTTACATCAGTTAAGCAATAAAAAAAATCAGTTTAGCATAATGATTTTAAAAATATTTATATCAACAATTAAAGTGCACATTGTCTCTCTATATGTGTAAACCATAAAACAGCTCAGGAGATGCAAACATTTTTTTAAAATTATAGTAGCAAAGCTTGTCACAAGATGTCACAAGAACTAGTTTCTTTCATGAAAATATTTTGTGATGCTCAAGACTCCCACCAGAAATATTATTTAAAACTATCAAAATTAGTTAAAATTATAGTAAAAAGCAATTACATCTTGATAATGAATTATAGTATGCTTTTTGTAATGGAGCATTATTCTTTTTTTTATTATACTAACAAAGTTTTTGTTTTAGCATACATTTTTAGATTCTCCAGAAGATTTAAGCTGCTATGCCACACAAAGGCTATCTATAAGAGAAAATCCAATACCAACTGAATCAATAGTCAAAGAAGAGTTACGAAATAGTGATTATGTCAAAGAGGAAATTGATGAGAAAATTAATCCTGAAGTTACATTTATGGGTAAGCGTATATAGTTTTTATTAAAAGTAGTTAGTGATTGAGGAGACCTATCTATAGCCACCTTAAAGCAGGCTGTTAATGTAATCTCGTTAAACCTTTTCTGAAGTATTAAATATATTTTTTCAATCATTGATTTTTCTAGATTTACCACTAGTAGAGACGACTGAAGTTAAAGTAGAAAGTGATTTTTTTGATAACAATGAAGATAATGATTTTGGAGATTTGTTCAATAATGATGACAGGATATCATCTGATGATGACAAATTGCTATCTGAAATCAAGTCGGAACCAGCGCAAAAAAAGAAGAAGAAAATAAAAGTCAAGAAAAAAAGCAAACAGGAGAAGGAAGTAGATAAGGTATTTTTTTTTTGGTAGTGACCATAGGAAAGACGCGTGTAAAACAAAATTTATTGAATGCAATTTTTTTGTGATAGTGGGCTAAAAAATGTACAGAATGACAAAAAATTCTCTAAATTCTGTTGAGAAATAAGTAAGATATTAGCGGTTAAAGTTTTCTACCCATCTTGTTCTCTAAACATAACTTGGTAACTCTGGACTTTGTATGCTGCTTATAGACTTTGACATCACAAATACCTGATTGCACTACATCAGTTTTTAAAAACAATGGATTTATTTAAAGAAAAAGGAATTCATACATGAGTGAAACCTAAAAAGAGTATAAAAATAATTACTTCACGTTTCTAGGTTAGCTTTGAAATCTGGGTTTTTTAATACTCACTATTTTATTACAATTGAAATTTTTCAGAACAAATTAATAAATAAATTGAAGAATCTACCGTCAGACCTGGTGGAATTGTACACTATGACCGAGGCAGAGATGTGGGACGTCCGAGCGATGGACGTCGGCAGCTTGCAGTTTCAGAAGCTGAGGTTCAAGTGCGAACTGTGCATTATGTCCTTTAACACCAAGGCACTGTTGGACACTCACAACAATGGAAAACATAGTACAGTAAGCTTACATCACATTAAAAAGTAATATTAAAAAACGGTTTGTTATGGTGTTTTTTTTTCTTCATGATATTTAGGGACTAAGTGAGCAGATGGGTTACCTGATGGAAAGCAACTGCCGTCGCCCATGAACACTCGTGACATCCGAAGAGTCGTAATTCGTTGCCGGCCTTTATGAGGGCGGCACACAAGGCGGTATTACCGCTTGATAATATCGAAAGTGTTACTGCGGTAACTGTTTTTAGTACATTTTGTATTAGGATGTCATTAAGCTACACACTGCTGCGATCTTCCATCAAATATAAATGAGGTGAACATATTCCTTCAAAATTTAATAAAATAATGGCACCATGACTATCTGATACAAAATAACTTAAATCAATTACAAGTGTATTGAAAAATAAAACTTAACTTCATGAGTTAAAGCTCACAATCATACAAAAATTATAATCGCCGTCTTGGAGCGACTAGGAGTGGAATAGCGCGTTTTGCCGGTGCTACTTTTTAGGGGGCAACTGTGAATCTTCATAATATTTGATCGAAGGCTGCGATAATAACGGTGCAATGGATTTTGTCAGATAGCGCGTGGAACATAATAAATAAAATAAATAAAAAGTATATTATCTGCCGATAGAACGCGCTCATAGCCCTACAATAAGACGGTACATTCAAATCATTCGACGTCGGAACGCTGCCGCCTTTTCGCGTTTGTCCATAGTACTCCGTCACCGTCACCAAGATTATTTCAGCTCGATAAAATGAAACAGGTGACAGGTTTCATTTGCTCCACGTCCTACAGGTCGGCGACATGAACGCTAGACCAATGAACCCTATAGCCTAGATCATAGGTTTGCATTTTATCCGTCAAAAATAATTTCGTTGACGGTGACGGAGTGCTATGGACAAGTTAGACCGTTTGTCCGCGGCATTCAGATACATTCGTACGCCGAAACCGAGTCTTGTCCTTGACTGGAATCTCCAAACAATGTCAGTGTTGGCCTCTGAATAGGGGAGGATTAAAACTGTTGTATCATCTCCCTTGGTCAGCTCTGGAGAACGCCTTCCGTTGAGAGGGGTTGTAGCTACAAAAATAAATTAGATTTTTTGCTAATTGTTGATATATTACAATTATATAATTATAATATTCTTTACTTTTATTAATATATTAAATGTAAAAATAATCAATTAATATTTTATTTATTCTATGAAATTTGTTAAAATGTTTTTGCATTGAAAATTTGTATTATTTTAATTGTAAAGCAAGAAATAAAAGATTTTTTATATATTTTATTATTATCTTCCAGAAACAGAAAAATATGTACCAGTGTGATGTATGCAAGTCTAATTTTCTCACCAAGGACAATGTCTCTGTGCACAGGAGCTTACATCTTCAAGGTTTTAAGTGAGTATTTCTTTACTTATTCCAAGTTATTAGCTACATATGTTCGTAAGGTAAAACCAGTGTATTATCCCGCGCGGGATCTCTGCAGCGGAACCCGCATGATATTTTGTGGTTACTGAGATCCTAAACAAATATTAAAGAGGATTGTGTACCGCACGGTTTTCATACAACGGGCCATAACTTTTTCCACCGTCTATAACCCTCACCTAGAGTAATGATTTTGTAGTATGTTGTGGAAATGCCTCAGAACTAGGCTTCTATGTTTTAGTTTTTTAATATTTATAGTATAGATTTAGGAATGTTAGAACATATTTGTTTTGTATGAAATCACAAAAATCGAAATATATGAAAATCAATCATTAATATATTTTAAAAAACAAAACCATAAAAACCAAGTTCTGATGCTTTTCCTCAATTTTTATCGCGTTTAGTTAAACATTTTGTAAATAAAATAGAATTGACACGATTAAGCGGCCATTTGCAAATTACGTCAGATTTAGTTCTTTTCTCTCTCGTCTCTACACTCAAATCGTCTCAGTAAAGAGCTGTCATTTCAAAGGGCCTTTATTATATATTTTATAGGTAAGGGTCAGTCTAGTCTATCCATACATATAACAGTAAAATTGGAGTGTCTGTACATTTAATATTTTCACAAAATAATGCATGTGGGGATGCTAAGGAACATTAATAGAACACATATCGACAATAAAAAGTTGTCTGTCTGTTTATCTGTTTGTACGCGCTAATTTCAAGAACTACTGGACGGATTTGAATAAATCTTCTTTTGTTTAGTAGCTATTAGGTCTGGGCAACATATAGGATACTTTTTATCCCGGGAAAATGTACGGTTCCCGCGTTATATCCAAATTTAAGCGCAACGAAGTTACGAGCACCAACAAGTTTATAATGTAGAGGTCAGCGCTGTCGCTGGACCGAACTTAATACCGAGCGTCGTTGACAGATGTCGCGAATGTGGCCTCATAACGTCTATGAAGCGTATCATGATGTCGCACAGCTGCGACGCCGCCGACGCCGCGCTCGCGTTCTCCTGCAACATGTGCGATGAGAAGTTCACGTGAGTACACCCATACTCCATATACTAGAAACTGGCTAGCGCACTATCCAGCACTCCCAGCCAAAATCTGTAAGCGCTCACGCCTACGGAAGAATCGAATTGTATGGAGTTGATATTAATTGTTAACCAGGGTGCCGAGTGTGAGTTTTTCTCATATTCGACCATAAACACGTTTTGCGTTTACTAAAATGTTATATGGGACGTATACAGCGCCATCTAGCGATGCTCATGGTCACATCCACAAATCCCATAATATAAACGTCGTCGTACGTACGTCACACGAATATTATTATTTTAACCCCCAAAGGGGGGGGGGCCTTGTCACAAATTTCCAATTTCACATGTTAAAGTTGAAACCACCCTTATACTAAACTAAGTATCCCCCCCCTTCCCCCTGTCACGCCATGTCACACTTTGTCTACCCCCTTCTCCCTTTTAGATGTGACGCACTTAATGGATTTTCCCTAAAAGCTTAACGCGTTCACGGTCAAATGTGAAAAAAAAACCCCACTCGACATTCAGCTGTCACGTGGTTTGCAAATGTCAATTCCATAAAATTTGTTTTTTCGTAGGCGTTAACGCTTCCAGAAAATGGATTTTAGTTAGGGGGGCTGTACAGATACTTAGTTATCTGCGCGGCCTTATGTGTGCGTGCGCTTGTAAATAATAGTAAATACAACTTTCATTTGTGTGGTGACAGTGACGCGGCAGGCACCGTCCGAGTAAACAAGACTCACACATATAGCCTCGCGCACAACTGAGTTGAACTAAATACAGAGAGCCAGTTGAACTAGACTAAGGGCCTCTTTTACCACTTCCAGATAAGTGTCGGATAGGATATCCATACCACAATTTATTTGACAGTTTCTCCATTCTTCTGTTAAATAAGTTGTGCATAGCTTATACGACACTTATCAGAAAATGTTGAAATAGGCTTTGAGACAACATTACCGCAATAATTATGTTTAAAAATATTATTTGAATATCTATGGTTTTTCCCGCGCATTTCGATTCCGTCCCGCCAAAAGTGCCCTCTCACGGCGGAAAAAGGCGACAGTCGGCCGAATTGCGCGGGCGGTCGGGTGCACGCCGATACACAGCTAGTTGTCTAATTTGAAAAAGTTTGTGTTATTTTCAGTAATTTACCTTGAACTCTTATATTTTAGTGTCCGCGCAGTAATATCATAATAAAAAGTGTATTTGTGTAATTTCGTGAAAAACATTGTGACTATTTTCGTACATCCGTCGTTTCAATACGAAACTTATCCTCTTCGGTAGTCCGTAGCCTTCCAACCATTTCCATATTTCAAGTTACTAGATGGAAAGCGACTGCCGTCGCACAAGGACACTCGTGCCATCCGAAGAGTCGCAAGTGCGTGGCCGGTCTTTTTGAGGCAATAGGGATAGGGGATTAGGGAAGCTGGGCCACCGGTAAACTCACTCACTGAACGAAACACAGCACAACGCCGTTTCACGC
>JAOTAV010059402.1:0-10512 GCA_026546445.1 Cyclargus thomasi
AAAGAAGAAATCAATATTAAAACTATTTCTATTAAATAAATAATTAACAAGTGGATATAGTAAAATTCTAAACAATTGAATGGCGACAAAAAATTTCGTGAAAAAAACCGTCCTGTCCGCGAACAAAGTCGCGGGCAAAAGCTAGTATTACATAAATGTCCTCATTAAATTAAACTTAAGTAATCGAATCTCTCGAAACGCGGCAGTGTGTATTGCGGTCTACGGTAAATTCAAAACGTTCCGGGAAGTACCTGAGTAAACATTTTATAAACAGTCTCTCTACTCGGTATGCAGCAGTAAGGCCCCGAGCACACACACGGTAAGGGCGCGTTCAGAATAATGAACTCATTACGGAGGCTTATGCTTATTTAATTAGTTGGATACGTGACATGTTTGTTCTGCAAATGGTATCTACAATTTTTATATATATCTTTTAATATGGTTCTTGATTTTTTGCTTAATCGACCTAGATAAAAAATTATTTTAATCTTGCTTTACGGTTGTAAAAATTAAATATAGAAGGCGATAGTAAGTATTTAATTTAGATTTAAATTAGAGTTTCAAAGAAAAAGAAACTATATAATTTATTCTCAAAAATTTCATTCCAGCTCCGGCTTAGGCAGCTTCCGGTTAATTCAAAAATCGTGTAAAAAGACGAATATTTAGGAACATTAAATTTCTCCAAGACCAAAAACAGCCTATGTGATTTTCATCCATTAAAGTCAGTATAATATAATATATGCCAAGAGTCAAGTCGATTGGTTGCTTCATAAGGGA
Organism: Cyclargus thomasi; assembly: GCA_026546445.1. Classification (NCBI taxonomy): domain Eukaryota; kingdom Metazoa; phylum Arthropoda; class Insecta; order Lepidoptera; family Lycaenidae; genus Cyclargus; species Cyclargus thomasi. Next base: position 778 of record JAOTAV010059402.1, read on the forward strand.
GTGAAGGATGGAAGAACAAAAAAACACGCATTCTCATTTATAATATTAGTATGACTACAACATATCAAGACTTATATGCTATTAACGCACTGAAATTTCGTTTCTCAACTTTGGATGTTTTAATAAAAATCAGTATTCGAACCGCACTTTTTTAAAATTATCTAAAATATAATTTCTGATTTGCGTTTTTTTCTTTTATGTAAAATTTTTAAAATGAAGAAGAAAATTAATTCACAAAAATCTACAAAAAAAAGGTACAAAAATATCCTTCTGGTAATAATTAGTTTTAATTTCATTGTGATCAGAGCTTTACACCACGAGGCAGTTTCCACACGAGGGCGTGTGCACGGGCCCTAACTCCACATTCACTCCTGCATATTTCGCTTTATCAACTTTTCTTCCGTGCATTTGATTCTACTTACTTGAGTGTTTATTTCTGTTTCATTTGGTTTCTTCATTTCTATATTACGTTTTACTACCTACTAGATATCTGATGTGTTTTTACTCTTTGATAACGCAAACAATATGCTTGTGCAGGCAACCATATTTCATAATTCATCAATTGTTAGTGAATGATAAATCAACTATTAGTAATTGATAAAACAAAAAATAATTGTAAGGGAATTTCACAAAACTATGTAAAATTTGTCAAATTTTACCAGGAAGCTTAAAACATAAATATCTTCTGGCTGTAAAGAACCATGACGATCGGGATCGGAATTTTAAATTATTGAAGCATAAATGTGGTACCAGGTCGATGTCTAGTAGTAAATATGAAGTCCCTAAAGTTAATAATTATTTTGGTGACAGAACTTAAAAAAAACGACTACCGTACCTACTAAATAGCTTACCTGAAAACATAGATTGGAACATAATTTAAACAGTTTTAAAAAAAGTTTGAAAAAGTATTTACTAGAAATACTTTAATTTTGTAAACTTATTCATATTCAGATAAAATATTATAATGTAGTTAGATAAAGAGACAGTTATCTGCAGTCAAACTGCGTAAGCAGTTTTGCAGAGCATGTGTAAAAATGTTGTAAATCATTGTGTACCAACAATAAACTATAAAATATATATATATACGGAACTTATCAGGAAGTAGTGCAACGGCCCCTTAATTTATTAAACCGTGGTATTTCCGCGATCGAAAATCTCCAACCTTGTTCCCAATCACCGACTAGTCTGGCTGAAGAAATGCGAAGTATCTCGTATACGTTTGAGCTGATGATGTGATGGGGACATAAAATTCTATTACGAGCTGTTTTCGACATGGATCGTAAGTCGTGACGTGTGAACGGGCGAGCCTTATTCCCAAGTGACACTTTATTAAAACTGGCCTGCGTGGCCAATATTTTAAATTCTACATAGACTATCGTGACTAAAAAACACCTATCGTGACTATATATAATTTTTGTGTCTTTGTCATTAAACTTTTCCCAAATGACTGGAACAATTTTGATGAAATAATTTGCGAACGTCCTAGCGTCTAAGGGACTTGAGAATGGCTTGGATTTACATATCAAGACCGGCAGGACATATATCGAGTCCACCAGTCGTTTCTATAAAAATCCATACTAGTCCTTTTAATGCCAAAGTGTGTTTGTTTATTAGTCCTTCTTTCACCGTTCGCCCTAACGAAGCAAACAATCAAATTCATTTTTGGAGTAAACTTAGTTAAACAGTCTTTTAATTCATCTATATTGTCGGCTATGATCATCTTGCTGGCATCTATACAATTGTTCGTAGTACTTTGTCGAAGAGTTGATCAGAAGCGATCATGGACGATGCTCAGCGAGCAAAGTCAAGTGACATACTTCGCAATACACGGTCGTACTCGCATAACATCGTGGTTCGTAATCACTGATTATGAAGAGGTCCAGCTCATTATAAAGCCAATGATTAGTAGCTCAACTGTTTGTACGTCAAATAGTCGTAAATTTTATGCGATACACAAGTTGGGTGTTTATTGACGGAAGCAAATTGAAACTGAAGGATGGGATAAACGCTTTTGGATAAAAGGACCAATTTATCGCAGTTTGTTAACGGAATTCCGTTTGGATTGTTCAAATAAAGCTTTTAATTAGCACTCAAATTAACTAGTATCGTTGCAACATAAATAATAATTTACAAGCCTTGTGATTAAATGTTAAAAAAAAATCACATAAAACTGTCGTGAAAGGGCGTTGTGTCGTTCAGTGAGTGAGTTTACCGGTGGCCAAACTTATATAATCCCTTATCCCTATTCCCTCATAGAGGCCGGTAAATAAAAAAAAATAATTACGCGTTCATATCACGTAATATTCTCTGGATTTGTGCCAACAATTTCACTAATCTGAGGGCTTAAACTATATTAGCTTTTACCCATGATTTCGCTCGCGTTGTGAAGTATTCGTACAAACTTTCATTCCCTTTATAATCGCTGGGGATCAGAATTGGGTTAGGGAGGTGCGTTGATGTTAGTCAACTTTGAGTTTTATTATGATATTAATAACGATAAAATTAATATTAATTTAATAATATAAATAAAGTTACTTTGATTTAATTAGCTTCGTTTTGATGGTGAATGATAGAATGTGGAAAATTTTTCCAATTGAACTTAGTAATATAAAATATTTAACTATTTACTTGAGGCCCCAAAAATATATTATTACTAGGTATGACGCGCGTCTCTACCCACGTCTTAGTCGAAATTATTTACTTAATAATTAGACCTACCTAATAGTTAGAATACGAGCAAGCTCCATGCCAAATTTTATCCAAATCGGTCCAGCCGTTTATGCGTGAAGAAGTAACAAACACATGAACTAACTTTCGCATTTATAATATTAGTAAGATAAGACTAGAGGTCGCTTGTGGTCTAAATTCGACCATAAATATTTAAGTACCAGGCCATAAAATTTTGTTTAAAAAACACAGACGTCAACAATATTTCAGTTATGTGTCAAGTCTAAATATTGTGCGTGTAAGAGTGTGCGTAGCGTTTTATTTAGTAAAAATATTTAAGATAAAAGCATATTTTAAAATAATATTGATATTCTATGCTTCTCCTCCATATCAACTATAAATGGGAGAAATTTTGTACTTTTACGTCTACGCGTCTTTTGTAAAAAAGGGGTACAAAGTTTTTCGCTCGCGTTTTAATATACAGATACTTATTGTAATATAACTTTGATCCTAGCAGTTCATAACAATGTCATTGCAAATATAATAAGGCTAGCCTTAAACGCCCGATGGCTCTTTGAATTCATATCCGGCACTAGCTCGCCTTTGCGTCTTTCAGATCGATCTGAAAAATTGATAATCTTAAAAATCTGTATATGTACACACATACCGTCATTTGTATGTAATACCGGTCTTTTTGAATCAATAAACTATATTTAGATCCCAAATCCAGAAAGGCCATTCCAGACGTTTGTGGCCGGTCTAGTACGCGTTAAATGAAGCTTTTTTTCTTAAACTTTTAAAGAACTAAACTTTTACTTCAACTAAAAATTGGTGTCCCCATCTCTATGTTCGCAGATAATAGTTCTATAATATTACCGTTAATACCAAAGGTCTTGCGAAAAACTGTAGCTGGAGCGAGTGATTTATTTTATGATAACACGAGAGCTGTTGTTACTAACCTTATTTTCTTCACAATTTATGAATATACTCTCTATTTTCCTAAAGGTGGTCCATAGTTTATTTAATGTGTATATATTTAATGTAATAAAAGGGACCGCACGGCGGATTTCAATCGCGTGTAAGTATACGAGTATATATTTTTTTATTTATTTTAGTTATTTTAATTATTTTAGTTAAATTTTTGTTATTTTTTAAATAATATTTTTAATAATAAATAATAAATTAAATAATGTATTTTTATTTTTTATTACGCGTATTATTTTTTTTTTACAAATTTTACGACGTCTATATGCTTTATGCCGATATGTTCGATTCATTGCATTTTGTTCGCACTAAGGTCAACATTTAATTTAAAATTACGTTAAGTCCATCACGCTCTGGACTGTTTTTTTTTAATTATAACAGTTTCTCAAATCTCAGGCCCTGAAGGGTTCAAGACCAGTGACATGAGTATTGATTATAATCATATCATATTAGTTTATACTTTTATATTCATACTTTTCTTACTTCATACTAATAATGTAAATGCGAAAGTTTGTGTGTATGTTTGTTACCTTTTCACGCTTAAACGGCTGGATCGATTTTGATAAAATGTGACATGGAGCTAGCTGATATTCCGGACTAACAGATAGGGTACTTTTACGCGGGGATAGCTAGTTATACATACTTATTGTAGGTCTTACATTTATTTCATGTATTTTAATATATTATTGTTTTACTATAGTAACTGTTCGGTTTGCATAGAGGGTGGCTGTCTTGTAGTTATGTTTGAATCTGCCCGTTTAGTTTCAGTGTGTGTCTGTGTGTGTGGTGTTGTTTCTGTTTGTACTTGTATTTGATTGTCATATTGTATTTGTGTGCGTGTTATAGTGTGTGTATGTGTGCGTGTGAATTTGAGGTGCTGTGTAGAAAATATTATGCGTATTCAGTGGGTCTCAAAATCTATTTTCAATCGCCCAAGTCCCAACAATGTAGGCACTTGACCGTTAGTTTGTAATATATTATAATCCATAGCTATGTTATCTTTCATACCATTATAAACATAATATTAACATTAATTTGAGGCGTTGAGAACAAAAGAGGGCCAACCGACAAAAATTATATACATAATGACTTATGTGAAAATATGCAATAATTTGAAACTGTTTCTTACGTCTATCAGTACCTAAAAAAATATACATAAACTAACCCTTTGATATTATTCGCTATTGTGTATTAACCTTTGTTTAAATGTTAAATTCATTAGACCCCTCTGTCTCATATATTTATTGTTTTCGGGTTGATCCACTTATGCTATATGCCTGAGTATCGTAGATATTAGTGGTAGTATATAGAAAGCTCTCTGATCCCATTCTAAGCTCATTAAACTGGTCGGTGGATCTCTCCGACGGTCCTAATCCTTATACACTTACACCCTTCTTCATTAGACGGATCATCTTCGACCCTTCATTGAAATGTTATTCTATGTTATACAACTAGCTTACCTTATAAGTGTTATTATGTAAATTATTTTCATGTCACCCTAACAACTTACATACAGGATACCCACATATTTGATAAAAATCGAGTTTCAGATGGATAAATCAAATCAAATCAAAATCTTTTTCATCAAATAGTAATAAATATAAATATATATTAAACTGAAGACAACACGCTTATTATAAATATATAAGCGTGTTGTCTTCAGTATTTCAAAGCGACATTCAGCGGAAATTTTTGCATAAAACATGAATTTAACGCCCGCCGTCTGCAGTTATTCTAACCTAGTTTGCAAAGAAAATTCAATAAAATTTAAATCTCTTCGACTAACTCGTATCGATAGTTGTGATAAAGCTCAAGAGTTTATATTTGTTTGAAGTTAGAACGGGGACATCTTCTACTAAAGTTGTTTAGCGATTCTACAAAGGAGCGAAAACTTTAAGATCTTGGCTAACCCACCTGGTTAGGATTTAGAAAAATATACCTCTGTTGGATAGTCGTTATGTCAAGGATTGCTTTTACTTATAAAATAACGCACTGTAACGATTAACAGAGAACCATCAGAGGAAATTAGTGAGAAACAGGTAGCTAATTGAAATGTGCCTTCAACTACTGTTTTCTTTTTATTATTTATAAATACTATAGTGAATGTGCTTATTAACCACTTTTTGAAAATTAGTTTCCCTTGAAATTACTTGTTACGGATAGAGCCGTACAGAAATTCTAGTAAGATACGAGTATATTTAAATGATGCGGTAAAACACTGTTTGAAATTCGTTCAAATGTAGTTTTTTTCTATCGTTTGCCATATATCCGTTATAGCGTGCGATTATACGAAAAAAAAACAGAGTGTAATGATATATAGAACTGAAAAGGTCATCTTTATAAAAAACATAGCTCTCCTTTTGGCGTAGTCAGGTAAAAACGGACGTGTGCGGCTGGCATGTGTGCGCTTGCTGTGCCCGCGCCGTGCCGTACACAAAATGTACTGTGATTTGTGACAAGACTGAGTCATTTATGCTCCCAATTCATGCCTTGTGCGTTTTGAAAAAATACAATTTTATTTAAATGCCACATACCTAACAAAATCATTGATGACGTCATAGTTCTATTGGTTCTTTTCAAAGGAATTTAAAATTACATCAGCGATAACTTATAATGGCCATAATGCTGTCATAGATAATTGCAAGGAGCGGTGCAAACTCACTGTCCGTATATTATCTTATTGTCCAATTTAAAACGTTCTTGAGAAATTGGGTGCTAACTTGGATGCTAACATTTAATCTGTTAATGTCATCTTGAGAAACCTTCGTGGTTTTTGTATTTCTCATTTTATGGAGGATGTAAACTTTTGCTGAGACACAACGAGACCGCCCGAGTACGAGAGTGTAAATTGTTATTCTCGCCTCGTTTCGCCTGTCAGCTGCTTGCGATAGTCGCTCCACGAGACTCACCCGAGAGCTCCCGGCAAGATTGCACGGCCTCCATTAAATGTTTAATTAATTACACAAAAAATATAAGTCGAATAATAGATACAGTTTTAGTGATTCAGAATATTCAAGTGCCATATTTTAATGACTTGACTTTTAGTCGGTGAAACAATACGATGCTTTTATTTTACTTCTATAAAACTCATATTTGAAAAGTTAGTTTGGTAGAAGTTAAGAGTAACATTGTAATGGGTCATGTCGCTTCAGGTTATATACTTAGGTTTGCCAACCGTCCCGGACTTCGTTCGGGAAATCCCATTTCTGGTTGAATTTTGGACCGTATTGCCGTACGCAGAACGATCTGTGTCCTGTAAAATCTTTTTTTTTTTATTGTCATCAATCAATGTTAACCATATGGACGCTGTTAAGCATTTGTGTGTTATCCAATAAAAAAACAGATTTTAAGTTATGAATGCAGTATTGTTCTTTAGATCGTAAGGAATAATACAACACTGTTAATTCAAAATCAGATTTTTTGTTGGAAAAAACACAAATGCTTAACAGCGTCCATATGATTAACAATGATTGATGACAATAAAAAAAAAAAGATTTTACAGAACACAAATGTTCTGCGTACGTATATAATATAATGCTAGTTTTTCCCGGAACTTTATCGCTTGTAATAAGGATTTTTTTATTAACCTGTATCGCTAAATGTTATCCGCGATTTCCTTTACGTATAAACAATTGGCAAAAGTAGGCGCACTCATCAACTACAACTACATTACGAAAATGTTTAAAACTATTTTTTTAACGTTTAAACTACATATTTTAAACGTTTTTTTATATCCCACCTAATATACCCCGGATATGTTCCGGAGGTCATGGCGGAAACTTCATATATATATTTGGATTTGATAACCTATTATTGCCGTTTACCACCATAATTCAAAGAATATTAAATGAAATGTGATAAGGGACTAATTTATGCGCCAGAATCAACAGCAGCTTGTTCTTCCTTGATTAGATCACGGAAAATAAGGAAGGATACTGATGAGAAAAACATTCGCTTATGTATATTTATCCATACAATCCCTCGTTCCTTGCCGAGCATAATGGTTGCAGATTCCAATGGATTTGAATAATAAAATTGGAATACACTTTTACTTCCGATACAAGACTGCGGAAAACTTAAATCGTTACAGAGGATACGCTGCCATTCAGCTTCTAATTTGTTTTGGGATTTTACGAGTCACTTTTTCCCCTATGTTCATAAATCTATTCCTGATGGAAAGCAACTGCCGTCGTCCATGGTCACTCGTAACATTTATGAGAGAATAGGGTAGGGGGGATTAAGGAAGTTGGGTAGGGGTAAACGCACTTACTGAAGGAAATACAGCACAATGACGTTTAAATCCAGTTTTCTGTGAGGTAGTGTGTAAGGCGTGGTATCACTCTGGTCAAGCCGGCTCGTTCGTTCCGGAGCATGGTTCTCCCACGGCAGCGAGCATCCGTATTATGTACTTGAGATCGGAAAATGACTCATTGGTATACCACTCCTCCACCGGGGTTTGAACCTGCACCCTCTCGAGTGCGTACCAAAGGTCTTCCACCAGGCTAGGGACGCTCTAAAATGCTGTTATAGACATATTTTGTTATAAATATTCAAAAAAGAAAAGAAATAAAATGTAATACTTTTTTGATAAAATGTAATTTAAAATGTAATTTAGAGTACATAATTCAGCAAACATTGGCACTCATTCAGATCTCTTTTTTTCGGTGAGGTCATTAGACAAGCATAATTTTTAAATTGAAATTATCTTTCCTTTTTTACATTTTCTATATTTTTTTTGGAGTACAATATACTCGTACATTCAACTCTCATCTGCGTATACTTAATTTGCCTTAAGTAGACACAAAACTTCGCAATACATATTATAAAATGTCAAAATTCGTGTGAAATTCCCTGCCAAGTTATATTGAATAGATTAAAGTTACGTAATAAGTAAAATTCTTTCTGAAGTATTTTCATGAAAATTATTATGCAGGAGGAATGAATAAATTATTATAAGATCGAGGTTCTTGGAAAATGGAAGTGCTTATAATATAGGCTGGTAAAAGCTAGTATACTAACTAGCTTCTACCGGCGGCATTGCTCGCGTGATAAAATTAACATTTTTAAAGTATGCTTTGGCATAAAGGAATATTAGTCACATTACTATGTTTTCGCTTTTTTAATTAATTGTATACAGTATAGAAGTAGATGTATAAATGCAAATATGTATAGATATAGACGGTGATGAAGACGATGATGATCATTGATGCATTGACAGAGTGCTTGTAGTTTTTGAGGCGAAGTCTCGTGGATAGCGTTATCCGATCACCGCTTTTACGTACATGGTATAAAATAGACGACTATATCTTACTAAGCAACAAAATATTATATCGGTAGAATATGCTTGAAATCTTTCAGAAAAAGTCATAGTCTCAATAACTTTAATACAAATTCAAAGATTTGTATTAAAGTTATTGAGACTATGAGAGATACGATTTCTCATGGATTGCATCATCAGTTACATCATATCTAATATCAAGTCCAAAGTCAAGATAAACTGTTTGTCAAATCGTTTCTCGGGCAAGTGATATAACTTCAAGAAACTTGTGCATAACAACGAATATTTAATGTTTGGTATCTAATACTATAATGCATTAAAACCCGAAACACTTTCTCTCATCCCGCCAAAAATCCTAATATTTCACTCTAAACACAGACGATAAACTAAAATTATTATCTACATAACTAATTTTTAAGTTCACATCGAAAAGCAAAAGATTAGAAGAAGTAAACAGATTTAACGATCGCCTTCAACAATTTCATTAGAAAAGACGATATTGAATGTATCAACGAAGAGAGAATAAGTAAGTTTCAAATTGTGTTTCTCAGTAAGTGAAAATCATTTACTCAACTCAACACTCAGATTTCCATCTATTTGCTGTCGGTTTTTTTTTATAAAAATAAATAAAACGGCTAAATACATATTTTTTGTAGAGAGCCCCCTTAAACATTTACACACTAATTCATAAAAATATTTAAACAATATTTTACTAATCAAGGTTCGCTATCCCTTTCTGTCGTGTAACGTCTTCAATTTTCCAGAAAGTGACTGCGAATTTTGATCAGTTAAACACTGTTTAAGTA
>JAOTAV010059413.1:2042-14996 GCA_026546445.1 Cyclargus thomasi
GCTAGGTATAAGTGACAGGTAACCTAGACTAACGCAGGCAATCTAGATCATAGATAACCTAACATCAGTTCCTCTAATTGCTAAGTCAACTGTAGCATCACCCCCGCATAGATCAGGCCTCGCCTACTTTGGAGGACCGAATTGTAAATTTTTGTTAAGTTTATTGTGGTCAATGAACTATTTGTATCTGTGTTTTATATTTATACAATCAGGAAGCTAAACCAGAAACACATTGCGTATCCAAGTAAAATGGTCGTTATGTCAAACTCACCCGACAGATCACGACTTAAATGGAATTGACATATTCCGGCCAAAAAAAATTGGTCAATAGTACGTGAGCTGCTCGAATCCGAGTCGATCTGAAATCGAATACGTCCGCAGAATTCCTAAAGCCGTGGTGACCCTAGCGCTCATCTTAAGATGTTATTTACCAAACCTACCTGAGTATCCGCTACCCGCTACCCGCTCCGGCCAATCTCAATCGGACATTAAAGCTTATACATGCGCTAGAGGGGTAAGTTTAACCTCTTATAAGTATGTCAAAACGTTAACCACATTAGCCAAACAAACAAATGTTATAGAATGATGTTCATTCTTTCATTACTAGCAAGTGCTTAAGCTTATAGTTAATCAGAAAAAAAATGTATCGTGGACGTCGATTTTTTGTAAAAAAAAACTGTATAAACTACAAAACTAACCGGTTAGGTTAAACGATTTTTTTATACAATACAATATAAGTGACACTATAATCCCTACTTTTATATGGAATTTGTACAGCGCCACCTAGCGATGCTCACGGTCACGTGTATAAATCCCATATAAAATCCTAATAAACGCGAAACGCGTTCACGTTCGTGTGTAAAAACACCCACACTCGGCACTCTGTAGAGAGTGTAAAGCATTCGTACAGCGCTACGCCGTAGCATTTGACTGCTACGACGTAGCGCTAACGTAGCACCTCTACGAGCTTAGCTTACTTCGGATTAGGAAGTTGAGAGTGCAAAGTTCCTCACTACTGAAGAGTTAAAATGTATCACGCTGGGTGCGAACAGCGCGTACGGTCACAAAAAAATGAGCACTCGGCGATCTGCGTTAGACATTTTGACTTGTTTCACCGCGGCCGATAACTGTCGGATAGTCCACAACTTTTTTTTAAAGATGTATGGAGAATCTGTCATAAAAGTTGTAGATCCTATCAGAATCTTTATTGGTAAGCGTTGAAACAGGGTCTTAGTCTTTATTATTTATTTATATGGAGATTCGGCTATAACCATGGCCAGTGTCAAGTAAAAACTGGAAACCGATTTCCTTATTCCAATAGTTTTTAGCAACGTTACATAAATTTCGTCAAGTCTAAAGACTAGTCAGAGTTAAGATAAAACGTCAATACAGTCAGAGTCAAGTCAGTCGATTTAGTAAAGCGGTAGAAGCTTTACTAAAACTTGGGATGAAGTTTTGGAGGGGAACACAAAATAGCATGTTTCTTGAAGTTGTATAACTTATCCACACTTGTGCATGACAAGTAATATTCGATATTCTACTATTATCGCACATTAAACACCGAAATAACACAAGTTTAACAAAAAATACAAAACCCACAACGTCACTCTCTTAAATCCCCGCCAAAACTCCTCGTCTTAGTCTTTGTCACTGTGTGTTGCCAGCCTTTATGAGGGAAAATGGGAATAGAATAGTGGATTAGAATAGTACCGGTAAACTCACTCACTGAACGAAAACAGCACAATGCAGTTTCAGGAAAGTTTCTGTGAGGCCGTGGTATCACTTCGGCCGAGCCGGACCATTCGTGCCGAAACATCGCTCTCCCACAGCAAGACTTGTAACTTAAGGTCTTTGTAACTTGTTTAAATAAAAGATTGAATTGAATTGAGTTATAAAAAATATATATACGGTCGAATTAAAAACCTCCTCCTTTTTTGGGGTCGGTTAAAAATGACAATGTTAATGATGATATTAGAGTTTAGCTCAAAAATTGGAATTGGTAAAGCATTTGGTATTTAAAACACAATCTTTTGTATAAAAAAATAACGAGAAAAATAACCCACCAAAAATATTAATATATAATTAATAATGACTCTATTTCAATCCTTTCTTTTCTTGACTTTTAATATATGATAAATTGGATGATATCCGTTGTACCAAAGTTTGTTCTCGGGAACCGTACATTTACAAAGTACCTCCATACCAAATTTCATATTATCAGTTCTGTGGTTTGGGAGTGCAAGGGACCAGACAGACAAGCACACTTTCGCACTTATAACATATTATATTATAGTAAATAATTATTTTAGTACTACGTTTGTAGTATATATTGCCTATTAGCAAGTAAATCTGAAAACAAGCTGGTAGGATGCGGCTGACAGCCTATACCTAACGTCCGCGACTTTTACACTACAATGCACAATCAGAATTTGAAACAGATACAGATCGTGGACCTAAGTAATTTGGTCGAGTTATGTCAAACTCAGCCGACAGATCACTCACACGGAATTGACATATTCCGACAAAATGACGTAGCTCCGTCGACTGGTTCTCTTTCAATTTCCTGCATTATACATTTATTATCTAGATCGCGGAAGTTAGTCGCGTCCGATATTTTTTTCCGATCAGCTTTATTCTTTATTAGTAGCAGTTATGTAACTTATGTATGTCACACTCACGACGTTGTTATTGACTACAATCAATACTAACTATCCCTTGTCCTTTGTTCACGTGACAATCACGACTACAGCGGGGAACGGGGACGGGGAGGGGACGATAATCTCAGAGGGTGAGTGTGTGACGTCACGGCTACATGATTTCCGCTTCCGCTCGATACGATGTGCCTAATATTTTCGACGGGGAAGTGATAAAGACATACTATTGGTTACTAGATGATGACCGCAACTCCGTTAATCGCGCGGGAACCGTACATTTTTCCGTGATAAAAAGTATCCTATATCCTTCCCCGGGACTCAAAGTATATTCATACCTAATTTCAGCGAATCCGGTTGAGCGGTTTATAAACTTATACATACTAATATTACAAACGTGTGTGCCTGTATGTAGCTACTTGCTTGTTGAATGGCAGTTGAAATAAATTAATTTCCGCTACACGTTTTGTTGGACAAAACTGTAAAAGAAAATTATCCAATAAGCGAATAAGTTTCGGTTTCAAACAGTCTGTACGTGGTGTCGTTACGTTTTATGTGTATTTGTGTCGCGTACCGTCAAAACCCTTTGTTTCAAACCCCGAATATAACCTAAACAAATAAAACTGTTCATTTTTATTGATAAAGGTGCCCGTAACGGGGCTTGTGTTTTTGGTATTTTTTGCCAAATTATTTAAATTGAAATCAATTCCCTTTTTTATTTAAATCTTAATTTATATCTAGCTTTTGCTCGCGTAGCTCTTCGTTTTCGTAGAACGTGAAAGTACCTAAAAAATACGAATTCTGCGAATATTTATGTTTTTCCTAGGTTAAAAGTACCTCATGTTACTCACCATTTCGACTGAGTCTATAGCAAAAATCAAATCTATAGTTGCTCGGTTAGGGCGTGAAGGAAGGAGAAACAAACACACTTTCCTATTTATAATATTACAATGGAATAGTTGTACCCGTACACCATTATACGTAACCGTCATAAATATTTGTACAACGATTCAAGTAATGCAACGACAGGGTTAGTATGCAAACGGGAATGACGACGCTCTGACACTGTGACGTTGCGTGACAGTGTGACGTGGCGTGACACTGTGTCGTGGCGTGACACTGTGACGTGGCGTGACAGTGTGACGTTGTGACGTGACGAGGATGGTGTTTGGATTCAATCGCGCTGCGCATACACGGTTATCATAATTGGTGTGTGCAGTCTGTCAGGTTATTTTGTCGATAACATAGACTTTGTGGATTTATTAGTGCTATAATGAAATATAGTTTTTAGGAGCAAACGAGTAAACAGGTCACTTAATGTAAAGCAACTACTGACGCCCACCAGAGTTGCAGGTAGGCAAAGCTTGCAGGTTCAAGAGTTTTCTGTAAGTGTTGGATTCAGGCATCGCACTAATATAATGTGATGTTTGTTTAGATATCACGCTAAAAGTATTTGACGGATTTCTTGACTCGACTTAATTTTTTTTTACATTGTATGAAAGGCATTCTGTTGTAAAATTTGTGTGAAAAATTTCACACTCACAAATTTTACCCGACTGCGCCAGAAGGAGTGTTATAATTATCGTTAGATTTGTCTTGATAGCGCAAGTGACATTGAAAATTAAAAAATCAAAATGGCGGATATTGTAGTCAAAATTGTAATGTTCTAAAAATTTTTTTCGCCCGTTACTGTGGATTAGAGTACCAAAATGAAGGGCTTTAAATAACCATTATAGACACATAAGTTGATGTTTTAATTGCAGCGGTCCCAGCAGTCGGGTTTTCTATTTTTGTACATTTAGCTTATTTCACGACAACATGAGAAACGATTGCCGAAAGATATTGTGATTTGTGACAAACAGCACAACTGACGACAGATATTAAATATCTCATATTCGATGGAAGTTATGAAAGTATAAGCCGACTTGGACCCGCGCCAATATCGTGTGTGAAGATTTCCGAACTTGTGTAAAGATGATGTTCGCTACCCTCGGAAACGTTCAATCTAAGATTTCTTATGATATTTAGGGGGCAAGCGAGCAGACGAGTTACCTCATGGAAAGCAACAGCCGTCGCCCATGGACACTCGCGACATCCAAAGTCAAGTGCGTTGCCGGCCTTTATGAGGGAATAAGGAATGGGAATAGGGATAAGGTATTGGGGAAGTTGGGCCACCGGTGAATTCACTCACTGAACGAAACACAGCACAACGCCGTTTCACGCTAGTTTTCTGTGAGGCCGTGGCCGTGATCACTCCGGTCGAGCCGACTCAAGGACGGCTCTCCCACGGCAATGACCACTTGATACCGGAAATTGTCTCATTGGTACACGCCTCCACCGGGACTCGAACCTGCACCCTCTCGAGTACGAACCAAAGGTCTTACCCACTAGGCTACGGATGCTCTTACAGATAGGTGCCGTAACGGTAACCGGTTTATTATACAACACATTTCATACTTTTCAAGTGGGTTGGATAAACAAAAACCATTTGTGTGCTGAAGGTTTTTTTTTTCAAATAAATGACCAGTTACAGTAAGAACAGATACAAAAACTTTAATAATAAGTATTGTATTATCAAAGTCAGCTAACGAACTATTTGTTTAATAAACACCAACATTAATTGAGTATTGAGTAGTTTTACAGTGTTGGGAAACATCCAAACAAACAAAAACCCGTCAAGTGCGAGTAGGACTCGCGTACGAAGAGTTCCGTACCAGTAAAGAGCTAAAAATTGGGAAAACGTGTTTACAGACCACGTAGTAGCGACCTTTATCGCAACGAAGATGTACTGGAGCGCCATCTAGAATAAAAAAAAACTGGAAAAAAAAACACGTTCTTTTTATGAGATGAAACATTTTATAATTTGTTAATAATTGCATTTCGTGTTATGGCGGCAATACATATCCTGAAAAATTAACTCTCTAGCTATAACCATTTTTGAGATACTGGAGACAGACGGCCAGACAGCGAAGTTTTATTAATGAGTTTACCCTTTGGATACGTAACCCTAAAAATATCAGTGTGATTAATGTCACAACCTTATTATTGCTAAGCTAATGCTTTAGATATATTCAATATATATAATCAGGGAGTTTTCATGAAGGAATTCCGAGTCACTCCCTAGCAATAAACGCGTACGAGCAGATTGTCACCTGATGGATGTGACGTGAGGTGACGCGCCACGGCGTAATTAAATCACGACTATCTAATGAAAGCCGCAGACCTTAGGCTTGACTACAGGGACATGATCATCAGCTCAAGATTAGAATATTTTAGAACAGTATTTATAAATAAGGCCGTTTGTCCACCGCACGTTGGCACCGTCTACGAGATTATGTCACCGGCCACATAATATGCAACTGTATGACATAAACATTAAGTTTCATTTTGCTTTACGATCATCCTATAGCCTAGACCATAAAGTGGCATTTTTTAAATGTGTTTCAGAGGGCAAGCGAGCAGACGGGTTACCTGATGGAAAGCAACTGCCATGCCATGGACACTCGTGACATCCGAAGAGTCGCAAGTGCGTTGTCGGTCATTTATGACGGAACTGGAAATGGGAATAGGGATAAGGGAAGTTGGGCCACCGGTAAACACATTCACTGAACGAAACACAGCACAATACCGTTTCACGCCAGTTTTCTTAAATTTTATCGCTACAAAATATTCTCGTTGACGGTGACGGCGTGTGGTGGACATACGGCCTGAGTTTATTTGCTACTACTAGGTGACCGCAACTTCATTGCGCAAACATGTTTATATCACGGAGGAACCGTACATTTTCCCGGGATAAGAAGTATCCTTTTGTTGTCCAGACCTAATAGCTATAAAACAAATAAAGATTTATTCAAATCCGTCAAGTAGTTCTTGAGATTAGCTCGTACAAACAGACAAATAGATAAACTGACAATCAGAAAACTTTTTTTGTCGATATGTGTTCGATTACCCCTACATTGATTATTTTTTTTAATTATTATATGTACAGTCACTTTTATTTTTTCTAATTTTAATGTTGTAAGAAGAGATTCAGAAAAAGAACGAATTTTGGTCTGCACAAGCAGTTTCATAAAATAGCCAGAGAGTCGTTAATTGATTTAACCACACCTTATATTATATAAAATACCATGTTTTATATGTTTACAGACATATTATAAAAGCGTATTCACATTCACTCGCCGTGTATAGCTAATGTGGCCATTTTACACGAGGAAAACGGAACACTGTCGAAAGTTTGGTGTTAGTCAGTATATAAGCGTGAGTAGCAAGCGTATTATATATTAACACATGTTTATTATGTTAAGACATAATGAGTTAACGGAGAAAAGGAATTATTTCTTACTTTTCAGTTCATCCATAATTTTTTGCTGTGGAAGTCGGTTTTTTTTAATTAATTTATTTTTCCCTCTTTAGTTAACTGTTAGTCAATTACATAAACAGTCAGCTGCAGAAAATTTAATCTAAGTATACATTCATATCTCTCGATCGATTTTACATCCTGTTTATCAGATAATCACTCTCGAAAACAGGATACTAAATTCTAAAAAAATCTTTAAATCTATAATTGTATTTCAAACAAAGAACAGAACACTCATTTTGATGTAAAACCACTATAAGAAGTGCCAATTATACGGTTAAAATATAACGGTCCATAAGGTGCATAGCATCATGAAATACTTGTGATTGTTCTAATTTTGATATTTTAGGATTAAAGTTGAAAAGAGAACTCTATCCCCTAACGTCTCCGAAGACACTGAAATTAACATTCCCATCCTCGCTGCTAGCGGCCGCGACACAAAATAACTGCAGTAAAACGACACTTTGATATAAGCTATAGGTTTCATTTTGCTCCACACCGGTACAATGCAGCGGCATCATATGCATCTAGACCAATGACATAAGAAAAAGAAACCTATTGCTTGTGCCATAAAGTGGGATTTTATTTGACTTTGTGTCTCGGCCGCTGACAACAAGGATCGGAATGCTTCAGACAGTCCCATTTAAAACGGAACGTGTAGACACACTATAACGTTCTACTCGTGCCCGTAGCGGTTATTCCCCAGGGGGGTACACTCACGTACACATTTTGTGGCCTCCACATAAGTACTTACGACTTATACGCTATCCTAAGTGTCGTAAGCAGTTGTTGTCTTATTTCAATTATTTAACGTCATATTTTATGCTTTTCTCGCAAATACACACATATATTTATTATACAGAAAACACTGTTATTAAAACATTCCATTGGATTTCAAGCAACTTGTTCCATTAAATCCTACAGATCCATATAAACCGATGTAAACCGTATATGTTGTTGTCAACTTTTCAACAATTAAATTAATTAGTTATACGCCAAAATATGCAAACTAAACACAACAAATATAAAATTAAAACTGTTTCTCATAATTCCCACTTGTAACCATTTCGCACCCATTTAAATGCAATAAATATTATTATCATCAGGTTACGGAAGATAAAACGGAAACTTTTCCGCCAAATTGAAATCCCTCAAAAGGATCCACTCTTGGAATATTTTTTATTAATTCTAATCGTTAGCGATTACAATTAACAATCCTCATTACCCCAACCGGAAAACTCGTCTGTCCCTTTCCTTCGTTAGTGTGCGAAAGGGACGGAACGATGGGGTCAAATAACGCTAAGTGTATGGGGTGTGAAATTAATCTCTTTGTCCGTTATGGCGGGAGAGATACTGTGCGAGGGGAAAATGTCTGATTTATTTACCATATTTAAGCATATTTTTTACTAAAAGTGTAATCATTAATAAGATGTATTTCTGATCCGCAGGGCTATCATGTTTCAATTATTGTTTATATATTATTCCAAAATCTCAAATTCGTAATAATGTAACAACAAAACAATGCGATGAAAAAATAAATATTTTACTTCGTATGGATTTTGATAGCAATATTAACGATTTAGCGATTTATATGGAAAATATACTGCCGTCCTCAAGCTTCAAAGCCGATAACCAATATCTGGTCGAGTTTGACATTTTGATGCCATCACGATCAGAAGAAAAAACTCTATCGACGTGTATTACCGAAATCTTTGTAGCTTTTACAGCCATCGAGTTATCAAAATTAATATTGTCGTTATACAATTCTTTACATTTCTTTTCTTTACACTCAAAAAGTACTTTTTGTACATAGCTGCATTTTAGCTCGAGGACGGCAGTGTAGTTCCTTTGAAGTTTAGCTATTGACTTGATTTTTTGTTGATCGCTAATTATACATAATAGCCCTACCGATTTACATTTGATTAGTGTCCAGTGCGAGTGTTAAGTGCAAGTGTCAGGTTTTAAGTGATTAGTAGGTAGTTGTAGACGGGCTCTGTCAAGTTAATCACTTAATACTCGACACTTGCCAATCGCACTAAACAATTATTCAAAATTTGTAATACACGCATAAAAAAATTATAGAAGCGTCAAAGAGTATATGGAGCTTAGCTTATTTTCTGAGTTTGTAAACTTATTTTTTATATAATTTTCATAAAAGTAATAGTAGTTGTTTTGTACTTGTCATTAATTAGAAATGAGCATTCATACTTATATAAGAAATGCGGAAATCGTCGATTTTGATGACATTTTGTAAGGCGATAAGTTGAGGAAGGAAAAACAAAAGAGAATACTTTTTGAATTACGTGCTTTCCAACCTTGAGGACTGTAAAATCTCTTGATAGTTGTCATAAAGAACTTAACCTTAGTAAGGCTAGAAGTATATTCTACTTTTATAAAGAAAACAACTCTGAAACTAATTCCATTGTTCAAATGTTCATTGTAATTTAATCGTATTGTTTAGTTGTAACGTTTTATGTTTTTACGTGAGATGTTATATTCATATCGTGATAAAGCGACGCTTTTTGACAAAGTTGGAACTTCTATGAACTGGATTGCCTGAGATTGCAGTATTTTTGTTTTTTTACTTGACTGCGTCAGTAGAAAGGTTATGTTTTCGAGAGTATGTTTAATTATTTGTCACGATCTGCAGTCTAAATAGGTTGATGGATTTTTTCAGAGGACTCGTTAGATTTGTATTTACTGTGAGAGTGAATATTTTGGAGAGGATTTTTTGGGCCAAATTAAAATATGGCATTGCTTAAATCACAACGGTTCCTGCAGTCTGGTTTTCTATTTTTGGACATTTAGCCTGTAAAGATATTTTTTCCAGACAAGGTAATCTCAAAGTTTAAATGACACTTTTTTCAATTTTAAAATAATCTCATGGTCTTACAGACGGACTTCAAAACTTTTGAGTTTCAAATGTTATATAAAATTCTCGTGTCACAATTTTTGTTAACTAACCTCCTTAACGGCTTTACGAATTTTTACCAAATATTATACATGTGTACAAAGCTGGTAAAAATTGAAGTCAGTGGGTCTGAGAATCAGCTATCTATTTTATCACCGAACACGTTGGGCATCTAATAGCTATGATATGAAAATAAGTCGGGTTTTCCTTCCTGACGCTGAAACTTCAGAACGCATAAACGGTTTTGCATCCGTTGGAGAGATCTCGGGCTCCGTGAGGCAAATAAATTTTCAAGAAAGAAGCAGAAAGAAAAGTGTTTTTCATAAACATTACCATCTCTGATACAACGGCACAATATGGTCCTTGTAGATTACACATTTATTTTTAGCAAAGAGTTTTCTGTTTGAAAGAATATATATTATCTTCGAGAAATGTGTTAAGCTGAAAACAAACAATAGGTCGCGACTTACGGACGCGACTAATAGACGCGATCTAGATAATGATTGTTAATAGAAGTGTGCAAACTAAGCCTTTATTTTTCCGCTTAAGCGTAGGGGCTGTCAGCCACGTCCGTAAGTCACATCCGATAGCTTCTTCTCAGCTTTAGGCCGTTTGTCCACGAACACCTTCAACCGAGAACGACGAGATTATTTCAGCCATATAAAATGCTTCTTTGTGACATAGACTACAGGTTTAATTTTTCTCTATGCCTTTAATTACGGTGATGACATTAACGGTAGAGCGATGTCGCTAGAAAATGAATCTTATAGCCTAAATCATGAAGTTGCGTTTTATTGGGCAGAAATAATCTCTAATTTAATAGAATCAGGCGTTACTTTGTGGAAATCCATAGCTTCAAGTTTAGTGAATTAAGATTTTTAGCAATATTCCGCGAAAATAGTAATAATCTCGTTCTCAGTTGACGATGTTCGTGGAGCAACGGAGTTAGTCTCTGCAGACGGAAAAAAACAATTACGGATTTAATTCGTGCCTAATCATAGTATATATATATAGGTACATGCATTCGTTAAAAACATAGTAAATACTGGTGCACAGTATCCACTATTTTTGACTGACTTATTTTAATTAAGTAATTCTTAAATAATTCTCAATAAATGAGTCACAAATATTGATATTTTGCACCGCAATTGTACGAAACATTGTAACGATTTTCCACGAAATAAACAAACTAAGTTTTACGCCGTTTGTTCACTGCACGCCGTCACCGAAATTATTTCGTTGACGGTATATTTAATTAGAAAAAGTGCAAGAAAAGTGTGTTTTATTAAGTATGAACATGAATTTCTACCATGAAATTTTTCCCTATAAAACTCCACTTTATGATCTAGGCTATCGGTTTCCTTTTATACGAATATTGATCTAGCGCCTATGTCGTCACTGCTCTGTATGACGTCGAGCACCTCAAATGATACCTAAAATAAATCATGCAGTGGCATTTTATAGGGCCAAAATGATCTCGTTGACGATGACGGCCGGGCCGGCAGTGGACAAACGACCTTAGCATATTATGTGTATGTCGCTATATCTCGAAAAGGCATACGTCATGTCCTGGTGTTAGTGACGTGAGAGGACGTACAAATAACTTAGACGTATAACAATAGAGCTTGTCTTCGTCATATTTGTCTTCATTAATGTCTGGTTTACACGTATAAAGTAGATAAGTAGGTAACTAAATTTTAACCTAACTTTAAGTTATTAACTGCATGTAAATACAAAATTTAGTAGCAAGTGGCAAGTTGAGTCACTTAAAATTTAGTAACTACTTAATACGTGTAAAAAAAACATTAGAGTTGAGTCTTATCCATATTCCAATATTATAAAATATGCGAAAGTGTCTATCTGTTTCTTACCTCTTCACCGCCGCTCAACGGTTTTTCTGAAATTTGTTATGGAGATACATTGAGTCCCGGGGAAGAACATAGGATAATTTTTATCCCGAAAAGTGTACGGTTACGAATTTTGGTGCGACGGAGTCGCGGGCATTATCTTCCTGAGTGTTAAAAATCTGTAAATCACTTTGCAATTGATTTAACCCTACGATACGAAAATGTACTTTTAAAAGATATGAATTATTATTATTGTAAGTTCGATTTATAATTAATAAGTTTAGGAGTTAAATCTCTTGCAAATGAAGATATTTACCTACCGCGGTCAAACAAATATTATGTACAAGATGACGCCCGTGTCACCGTTGCGCCAAAATTCGTTTATTTGGCAGATAAAAAGAATCCTATATCCTCCAATCTCAGGACTCAAAGTGTATCCGTACTAAATTTCAGCAAAATCAATAGATAACAAACTTCACATTTTTAAAAAAATTATAACAGTAGTGCAAATGTGTGGAAATAACTGTTTTTTTTTCATGAAATTCTAACAGGTATAGGACCCTCCATGTCCTACAACTGCCACCGCCCATGGACACTTGTAACATCGAAAGCGTTGCAAGTGCGTTGCCAGCCTTATTTAATAAATGAATAGGCTACGGGAATAGGGAACGGGAACAGTGAACGGAAATATGAAATGATGCAGGGAGTGACACCTCCGGTGAACTCACTCACTAGACGAAACACAGCGCAACGATTTTTCACGCCGCTTTTTTGATGGGCCGTGGAATTTCTTCGATCGAGCCAGCCTATTCGTGCCGAAGCATAACTTACGCTGCAAAAATTATGAAGGGTATGTTATAGTATGGCATTGTCTTTGTACAATGTACAGTCCATGAAGGACGGTATTACGGGCGTTTTCTAGTTTTTTATAACGTTGGATGTTTTCCGAGAAACGCCTGAGGGCTATGTGAGGGCCGGGTGACCTGGATGGCTATTAGGTACGGGGCACGACAAATGGGGTTCTCTACGACCTATTTAAAACCATCCCTTACATAAGTATTGACCGCAACTATGCATGCACGTCTCGAGACAGTGGTAAATTTTTAGTGATGAAAACATTCCTTTCGAACTCACAGCCTGTAGATGAATCGGTTTGTGTTTTAAGCGTCGAGAGGCAGCTTGATCGGA
>JAOTAV010059424.1:0-40558 GCA_026546445.1 Cyclargus thomasi
AAAGGTTTTCTTTTTATAGTTTTAATTCTTTTATTTTAAGTTTGTATTTTGTAATATTGAATGTTTATATAGTTGTGTCCGCGGTGGAGTCGAATGAGACTCAAGTACATAATACGGGTGCTCATTGCCGTAGCCAGGAGTGATACCACGGCCTCACAGAAAACTAACGTGAAACGGCGTTGTGCTGTGTTTTGTCCAGTGAGTGAGTTTACCGGTGGTCAAATTTCCCTAATCCCCCTATCCCTGTTCCCTCACAACGCACTTGTCAGTATCAACTAAATGATCTATAGGAAAAGCCTCTCAATTGAAGCCAGAAGGAGAGCTATATTATCTCAAGTGTAGGTTTTGTAGTAATTTAGTACTTGGTAGATAATAATGTATAAAATAACTAAAATAGTTTTTACATGGTCTTATTGGCATTTTAACCTTGAAAGATATCTTTGGATTGGTATTAACACTAAAATTCATCTTATATTTTTAGCTTATGTTAATTTTATGTTACTTAAAATTAAGAATTTTAGATTAACCAAAAGATTAGACTTGATTCGATTAAACTGGAAAAATTACATATCATCCAAATACCCAATCTAAAAAAAACTAATCCAGAAAATGTTACCAGCGAAAAAGACGAGGAAAAAGGCCGGAACCTTCCGGTTTTTGCAACAATAATACGTAGACATTAGCACAGTCTCCGGAACCGGATGTTAGTCGGCACTTCCGGTATCGCAAGGCAATGTGCCAGCGATGGATCCATGTAGTTTTAATTAGAAAATCCTTTGTGTATTCAACCTAGAAGATAGTATAAGTTTATATTTAATCGATTTCGAAGTACACTTGCGCTTAATTTTAGCTTTATTTTCCGATTCCCACTATAATGAGACTGCCAGTCCTGCACTATTTACAGAGGCGGTGGCTGGTTACTTTGAAACTCATTCAGTGAAGCAGGAATCATTTTTAGTGCCAACTGTATGCATGATCTATTCTTACAAAAATTACCTATATTAAACGCCCAATGCTCATCTGATGCATGGATCATCTTACCTGTCAGACAATTAAACTTATAATGTTTCGAACGCGAACTCCTAGTTAAGAGCCACGCTATAAAGCCACCTGTAAACCAGTGGACCACGGAGAAAACCTATCTTGTATATTATCCATATTTTAGCAAAATGTAGCCAAGAGAGGCATGCCATAGGAGTTAGTGAAAATTGTTACTTTGCCAAGAGGCACGCAGACGGAGATACCGCACTACCGTATAAAAATTTAATTTATATTTGTAATGTATGTAACAATAAAAAAGCATAAATAACTAGGTACCACTATATATTTGACACCCATTACTTTAAGCTCCAATTGTTCTGCTCGGCAACGGAGAATTACTCTACCTATAGCGAATTTGATACTCATAGAATAATCTGCAAACAACATAACATTGATTTAAAGTTTAGACATTGATAACATATTAATTACAAACAGCTATTCATGGTGTAATTGAATTAGCACCAATCGCGATAATATTAGCTTATTACAATGTATTTGGTTTGATTACGTTACATCAATTTTAGATAGAATAATTCCATACTAGTTTAATTAATACGAAATTCTTTGTTTACCTCCCCCTATTTTAATGCATTTTAATGATATTTAGAACAAGTTTTTTTAGAATTATTTTGTTGTATTAGAATCAATTTTATAAATTTAATTATATAAATTATATAGTAAATTAAAATTGTGAGAGAATGTTTCTGAAAGTTAAAAATATATAAGAAACTACGTCGTGTGAGTAATAGAGCAATCCCAGTAGCGACATCTACTATCAAACGAAGGAAAACTCGCAAAAACACGTTTTTATATCAGAACCTCCCTTTTTATAATTTATTTTGTTTAAGTATTAATTGCTGTTATAGCGGCAACTTAATGCTTTAAAAGCAACGACTACCACGCGCATCTCCATACAAAACGCCAATTTTCTACAAGCATTTTTTAAGGTTTAAAATATTCTCATTTTAAATGGCTTGTATTTAAAAATTAAAGCAAATTTTCTAAATAGCAAAACATACGGGCGTAGATTTATATTCTGCTGAAAAGTTTACTGTAATTTACACCAAAAACTGGTAGTTTTATTACGATTTAGGCGTAAGAAAACGTTATGCACCCGCGATGCGATTTTCGTCAAATAAAGTACCGACGATCACATACGAGCTGCAACTCTCTCTATCGCACGTTTGCCGGTTTGGGGGGGGGAAGGGTTACCCTGTAACCAGCGATAGTGATGTGAAATACTGATGTCGATGTTAGGGATGAGATTACTTATCGGTAAGTGCTAATGATTTAGTAGGTTCAGTTCATCAGTCCAACAGGCGGGAGGGTTGCCTCCTGCGCTACGCTTGCCGGGCCATGGACATTCGAGAACCCATCTGGTCAGTTACCAATCAGTAAAAATAAAATTTCTTAGAAGGTCAACCTACAAATTTTTAAAGCATTCTGCTATCAACAGAATAGATAAGATGCGTGTAAAACATATTTCTTGATTGCAAATTATTTATTTATTTTATTTCGTTCTTTATGTACAAATTTTACGGAGACACAGTTAAATGTTACAACAATGGAAGGGCGTACTTATCTCTTTAACATATCTCTTCCAGCAAACCATATAATTAGGTAAAGCTACGTAAATAAATGGGCCATGTACACAAAGAAAAAAAAACTTACAATATTAAACTTATGCTAACTAACAAATTATTATGATAGTGGACTAAAAGGTAAACAGAATCACAAAAAATCTTTGAATTCTGTTGAGAAATAAGTAAGATTGTATTAGCGATTTAGGTTTTCTACGCATCTCTTTCTCTCAAAACGTAATTTAGTATGAACTTTGTATGCGGGTTTTCGACTTTGAGGTCACAATCAATATCGGTTCTCTCTTTCTAACTGACTACTTTAAAGGATTGTAATTTTATCAAAATCTGATTGGGCTACATTGTTTTTTAAATAACGATATAAAAAATCATGCATATTCCATCTTAAGTAATAGTGTAAGTCTCTAGCTAATACTTACCGTTCGTGAGATACAGCCTAGTTTCAGACAGAACGGACAGACATCGAAGTCTTGTAATAGGGTCCCGTTTTTAGGGGTCCGTATCCAAAGAGTAATAACAGGACCCTATTACTAAGACTTTTATGTCTGTCCGTCTGTCTATCTCCAGGCTGTATTTCAAAAAGCCGTCATAGCTAGAGAGCTGAAATTTTCTTGGATTATGTACGAGTATTTGTGTTGCCGCTATACCAACAAATACTAAAACTAAGATATATTTAGAAAATAAAGTGATTTTTTTGCTATGTTTCGCTCAATAGAATAACTGCCGGACGCTTGAAATTTTCACAATATACTAACTTGTATTAATACTTTACTTTACAGTAGTAAAATTTTATCGAAATTGATCACTATTGTGGGCTCTCAAAAACCACATTTTTTACCTATATTTGCTCTAATATGGTACGGAACTCTGCGTGCACGTGTCCTACTCGTGTTTGGTCTGTTTTTACCCTAAAAATGTTTTACACATTTTCCAACTTGTTAATTTCGTATCGCAGATAGTATCGTAGTCTATTTCGACATGATTCAGGAATCCCTTTTGTACTCTTGGACAGAGCACAATTTATTGTTCAATAATTTCGTTTCCAAGGAATTGGAATTCGAAAGAAATGTACGATTTATGTGTCAAATTACCTTACTTATTTGTTACAATATTAGGATTCAATTATTGGTACATTTACTTAATTCGAACGACAAAATTGTTTGTTTATTATCTCACTTATATATAAAGTTCACTGCGAAAGTGGTTAGGTTGAAAGTTTTTTTTTGTAAGTTGTAGTAACCCAAACGGATAACGTAAGTAAAAAACTCAATTTAAGTTAATACGCACTATACCCTAAAGTGTAATTTGTTACAATGCCTTACCGTATAACCTACCGTATAAAAAGCCTTACCACTGCATAAGGCTCTTGGTTTTGACATATTAAGATGAAAGTAACTGTCATCGAGTCACAGAAATAGTTGGAAAAATGTATATTTCTCAGGAGGATTTTTTTTCATATACATATTATAATATCTATGAAATCTTAACCCTACGTTAATCTGGCCTCGTGATTATGAGGTCTTGTTTTTTTATGATATTTAGGGGGCAAGTGAGCAGACGGGTTACTTGCCTACCACGGAAAGCAACTGCTGTCGCCCAAGGACACTCGTGACATCCGAAGAGTTGCAAGTGCGTTGCCGGCTCTTATGTGGGAATAGAGAATTAGGCAAGTTGGGCTACCGGGAAACTCACTCACTGAACGAAACACAGCACAACGCCGTTTCACGCCAGTTTTTTGTATCACTCCGTCCGAGCCGGCCCATTCTTGCCGAAGCATAGTCCTCCCACGGAATCCGTTTTATGTACTTGAGATCGGAAAATATCTCATAAATACACACCTCCACCGGGGTTAGAACCTGCACCATCTCGAGTGCGAACCGAAGGACTTACCCATTTGGCTACGGACTCTCTTGTGTTAAGTATTTCGCGGACAAGCTCTAAAAATACATAATTTCTTTCCTGTGTACAAAATTAATTAACTCTACAAATTATATTCTTTGTAGCGGCTATTATAAATTTAATCTTTTATTTGAAATAGCTCGGTCTAGCCTGAGGGTTTGAGCGACGACTATTATTACGAAGCTTCTGAAACTCAACCGTTGTTTATACTTTAATTGGTAGAGTATCTGATATTTTTATTGATAAAATCTACCTTTAATCATATACCAATCACCGTACAACTAATAATTGCAGAGAACTGAACTTTACGATTAAAACAATTAAGATGTTTTCGAAATTGATTCTCTTAGCTCCTGTATCGAGATTAAGAGATACGAAGTTACCGCGAGATTTTAGATTATGTCACTTGTAAAATAATTAATATCTGTAAATGAAATATATCGTTTCGCTATCACAATAATCTCAATACAAAATACTCGTGAACTAATGCTCGGTTATTTGTCAAAAGCTTATTGATTTAAGCGTAGTTGATTGGTTGATATTTTCATAATAACCAATCAAATGTAGTGGTAAAAATTAATCTCTTTTGCACTATGACAAAGCGTCAAAATGCATATTTTTCCCATAGACTAGTTAAGCATAAGGTCATTTATGCACTTAAGGGAATAACCGTCCGGAATACCGATGAAATATGGGATTAGCTAGGATATAACAAAGGTAAATTGTCCTTTATATAAAGTTTACTGGAAATTAAACACTGCTGGAATGTAAAAAAAAATTTGTGATTTGTATGGTCCAGAGCACCAGCGATATGAGTTTGTCATACAAATAAATTTTTTTTTTACTTTCAGTGCTGCATTTTAAGGGAACTCATAATACCGTTATTTATTATTACTTATCTTATTACAATGTAGATACTCCTGCTAAATTTTAACACTTAAACTAGTAGGAGAGCCCAAGTGCAGAATTTCGGATTTATTGGAGCACGTTGGATTAAGCTATTGTAGGCTTGTCTTTAATTATCATGGAATAAAAATTAGATTCCTCAGTTACTGTTACTGAAACCGTCAGATTGAGATAGAGGGTGTTACAAAAATCGCATAAATAACTGGTAATTTAAATGTAAAGTGGGCCTGTTATAACATAGAACAACAAAGCACAATACTTCCGTAACCAAGCTTCCGAGATATTTTATGTCACATTTAGCTAAATGCTTTAGGCCTTACTGTCTGAAATCGTGTAGTAAATGTTGAATTGCAAAAATTTCTTTTTATAACCTTAAAATCGCTGTAACTTCGTATCCTACCGCTAAAATAAAAAATTGCTCTATTATTTTTCTTTCTATTTTATCTAATTTACAAAACATAGAAGGTTTCCATGACGCTCGAGTTACTCCAAAAATATCCCTCTCACCTCCCCGGCTATATTCTGGTATGTAAAATTTAGATCATAAAAGAGGTTTAGTACTGAAGTTTGGCGCGGCTGTCGATCGGCGAATTATCTGACAGGTTCTATCAACGTGCGAGAGCCAGGCTACCGAAATTTACGAGCCAACTTCGTACTTTACAACTCTTATCAATACTCCGTTACGTACTTCACGCCGTTTTATAGTTATCCTAAATTCCTTTTTACACCCTAAAAGTTAGGCGCTAGAGAGTGCTGAATTTCGAAAGGAGCGTGTAAATTTTGAGATTTATTGCAGTCAAGCTGGGTGCTGCGATGTTACCCGCGATTAACAAGAACAAACAATACTTTCCAGGACACCAGCTAGGTCCATGCCAAATTTTATTGAAATCGCTCCAGCCGTTTAGGGAACAAATATACACACTCACAAACTCACAAATTTTCGCGTTTATAATATGGACTACTATTATAAATTTATCAAATACTAGCTTTTGTCCGCGGCTTCGCTCGCGCGAAATTCGAATATCGCGTTTATATATAAAAAAATTGTTCTGTATATCCAAGACTAAATAGCCTACGGAACTCACCAACCTTTCAACTAAGTAACTTTCTTTAGTGTTAATTCATTATTTACAACCACAGTAAAACTAAACAAGTAGAGACAATTTTTACGCTCAAAGTGATTCTCGATTTTTCGCATTTCCAAAAATCAGAAAATTATTCAAGAACATTCTAGACCGTGTCTAAGTTGTGTAAACTTTCGATAAGTAAAATACGTGGGGTATGAAAGCGGCCTGTGTGTTAGATACAGCATAACACATATACATAGTCCTGCACCTGTAACGTCAGAGCAACGCACGTTCTGTGCCAATAAACGCCGGACCGTTTAGCGCAAATAATAAATAAACTAGCAATTAGCGCTAATATGTATTCATGGGTTATCTGATAAGATACAGGCTTGTTCCCGCTATGTTTTAGCAGTATGATTCCTGTTTATAGGCCCTGCACGCTGTGGGTGGCGCGCGCTCAACAAGCTATCGTCGTAGTGATGTACGCATCGCTTATCGATGAAAAGGCTTCGAATAAAGAACTAAAATATTCGCTAATATTTTTATTTAAATAATATTTAGGAGGCAAGTTAGAAGACAGGTTACCTGATGGAAAGCAACTGCCGTCGCCCATGGACACTCGTGACATCCGAAGAGTCGCAGGCCCATTCGTGCTAAAACATGGCTCTCCGCGGGCAATGAGCATCCGTATTATGTACTCGAGATCGGAAAATGTCTCATTGGTACACGCCTCTACCGGGGTTTGCACCTAACCTTAAGATGAAGTAGACACATATTATGCGCGTGATTCTGCATCCCTCCTCTGATTACACTTACATATCTCGTGAGTTCAGACTCGACCGTCTTACTCCAATAACGTCGTTTCACGTTTGCAAGAGTCAGACGCTGCATTCCGATTATCTCGCTTAAATCTCAAAACGATTTCGGACTGCGGCCTCTGAAACAGGACAAGAAAATGAAAAAAAATCAATAGAGTTTTTTGATTTAAATATTATAAAACTAATTTCTTTCAAAGATGTATAAATTAATATAAACCTTTAATTTTCCCAGTAGTAACTGGCAGTTTATCATTTATAATTTCAAAACACTAATGAACAATCGATACATCGTACACACAACACTACAAGTACCTAATGACAGCTATTCGGTAATGGGCGCACGGACGCAAAGAGCTGCATTTATGATAATTAGTGAGATACAATATTTACTCCACGGGTTAAAGCCCCGTCTATCGGTTCCTTGTTTATCTGAGCTGTTCTAGATTAACTTACTAAGCTTTACAATGTAGTTTTTAGTGCTATGAATTGGAGTCTTAGTTCGAATATCGAAACATCGATAAAATTTTCAATCATTATATTTTATACGATAACTATGCTACCTTCATTAGTGTACTTTAGCTTTTATCCGTCCCAGACACAGGATTATGAGAGTAAAGGAAGAGAGAGTGCTTCTGTGTATTGTGCACACACTTGTGCATTATAAAATCACTCCTGCTTAATAGGTTTGGTTTCTATGAAACCAACCCCCGTCACGAAACCGGTGTGGCAGTTATTATTACTATTGAATGGTTTAGATTCACAAACCAAGACCGGCAGTCTGTCGGGTTCGCTAGTATTTTCTGTATGTAACTACATGGAGGCAACATAAAAATACATAATATTATAATTGATTTCCACGAAAAAATATTTTAAGAACTCCTACAAAGAGGATTAAGACGTGACAATATAATCACACTTTCTTCCTGCTTCAACTATCGCCACGATAAACGTATCTAGAGCTAAGCCAGGAAATACGGATTACGTGGATTTCTAAATAACCCACGAAAATCTTTTGGTGGGTAATTAGAAATTCGTATACTTTTTTTATTATAATAGCATTGACTTTATGTGAATAGCAGTTCATCACTTAATTATATTTACAGAATAATCAGTAATCTTCGAGAACATATAAAATATAATATTTATTTCATTTTTACCATTTATTTCGGGCATATTTACCCATTTTATAAATACCTTACAGATTAACATACATATATTTATACTAAAACTAACACTAAATTGACTGTGACGTGGTCGCGGTGTATGGAAGTCGTCCACGGAATCTCCTGAAGACGACTCAATTCGGCCAGAACTCCTCTTTCTCGAAGATCGACAGTAGATGCGATGGGAAGTGAGCTCCTTTTTGGCAATCACCATCTCACCACTAAGCTAAAGTTAACTTTATGGCGGGACTCCAAGCGCTCGACCCTCAAGACAAAGTGGGTTTTTCTCCTGATGTATGCAACGACCTGCTCGACCGTCGTGGACCAATGCAGCCAATATTAGAACAGAGTATTTTATTTCCAATTAATATAATAATAGACTAAAATTGATTTAATAAAGTTAATACGCTTTTACCGACGCTCATATTGTTAACCATTTGATTCTAAACATGACCTTAACGTACCATGTAATTCAATACTACTTGTTAATTACATAACCCTACCTAATAAAAACTAATATGATACGAAACTATCACAGATGCTAAAAACATTAAAGGGCCACATCAATTTTCACGTTAGCTACACCGCTACCAAAATGTTACGTGCATTAAAGATAATGGAAGTAATTTTTTACGCATTTCTTCTAAAATCATGTGCACTTATAGCGTAATTCCTTTCTCAGGGAGGAAAAAAATGATTGATGCCTCTGTTTTTATCGTGATCTTAGTCATTATTGCGTGAATAAACAAAAACTCATAATACGAAAGCATTATTGATTGCATGTAATTATCGTTGCAATTCGGGTGGCAAAAAGATAATGAGATAGACATTTAGGAAATCAGATTTATTTAGATCTTTCATAAAAACACTTTTACAGTAATTGATGACGTAAATGGATAAACTCGAAAACTAACATGATATTGATCTTAAAGATGAAATAAATCTTGTGACTTACTAACTTCAACATCTGGCTAATATAGGTGTAAGTAAAATTCTGTTTTGTTTTTTAAATTCAAGTCCTATTCCTCGATCCTAATACCTCTATAAAAAAAATATGTTTATATTCCCATTTTTAAAAAAAGGATACAAGTTAGTCAACTTATCTGTAGTTAGTTAAATTTAGTCGTTAATTATTATTTTGATCAAGAGCAGACCAGCGGAAACGCGATGGAAAATTTTCAAATTATATTAAAGAAAGCAAATTTTCATTCCCAGCAAAAAAAACTTTTTGGGTGGAATAAATTTAGAAGACCTTACCTAAAATCACATTATCCTTTGTCCTGACAACTTCCTCAATTACATTCACGCATTTAAACGTAACTAAAATAACGTCCAAAAAACTAAATTGGAGCTAAATAAACATGTTGCCAATTGTCCGTTCGTTAAATTTGTGCGGATTTTCGTTTTTTGTGTCGCTAGACCTAACGCGAACTAACCGAATCGGGCTTGTCATTTCTGTAACTCGTTAATAGCAACGTTTTGTTGCATACGTATGCTATTTAATCAATCATAAATCATGCTGACAATAAAAACAACAAACTACTTTTAAGAGCGTCCGTAGCCTAGTGGGTGCAGGTTCGAACCCCGGTGGAGGCATGTAACAATGAGACATATACTAACAATGAGACAATATAATACGGATGCTTATTGCCGTAAGAGAGCCATGCTTCGGCACGAATGGGCCGGCAAGACTGGTGCTTGACTAAATTCGATGTATTGACCCATTTGAAAAACGCTAGTGATTAGATACTTAACTCATGGAAAAAGTCCCATAAACACAGTAAAAAATGGTGTCATTATGTAAAAGGGTTTTAACCTAATTCAACCCCTTGACCGATCGACAAAAATTTTTAGGACACGATTTAATTACGCTAAAATTTCTTTGTTGAACTCTAGCTGAATATGCATGAGGATACTCCTAAGTGGTCAGCCGTAGCACGGTAATTATGAAGTCAACCTCAAGCTCGCCCAAGGCTCGCTAAATGGAAACTAAGTGAGCTTCTAAGCTTGTCTTTCTGAGCTTAGCTCTGGTTAGCTGGATATATTCACTTACCATCGGCCGACACGTTTAGCATTTGGATGATTTCATTTGAGTTCATCCTGTGATTAAAATCGTTTTGCAGACAACAGTTACCAAGTTATGTTAGAATATTTTGGTATAACTAGCTTTTGTCCGCGACTTTATTAGCTTAAGATATTGGTTCGTCCTCTGTTTTATCCACTTGGGGTTCCGTTATTCTAAATTATTTATTAGGGGATGCCCATGTCATAACATCTACCTGCACACCAAATTTTAAGCTAATTCGTTTACTGGTTTTGAGTGTGCGTTGATAAACGACGGTGCGATTCAGTCATAAAACAGTAAAATTGGCGTGTCTGTACAATGAATATTTTTACAAACTAATCAATGTGGGGGGCTTAGGAACAGTAATAAAACACAAATCGACAAAAAAGTTGTCTGTTTGTCTGCTTGCACGCGCTAATCTCCGGGACTACTGAACGGATTCGAATAAATATTTTTTTATTAAATAGCTATTAGTTTAGGCAACATATAGGATACTTTTTAACCCGGGAAATTATCCGGTACCGCGCTATAAAAATTTCGCACAACGAAGTTACGGGCATCAATTAGTAATAAACCTCTTAAAATGCCGAAAATGTACCTGCAAATCTTTGAAATTGGAAGTGTCCAATGCAACGGTAGTTATCTTCCATCAGATGAACCTTTTCCCGATCATTTTAAAAAAAAGACGTTTCGAGCAGCATCTAAATTGCTTGCAATAATTTGGCACTGCACATAAAAGTGGTATAATAATGTGAATATTAATATTCCATAAGTGTACATATCAGCATATGACGCAGAACTCTTATTACTTTTAAATATATCTGTAGAAGTTTCCAGAAGCGACGCCACATAGAATATGCAGGATTTTGCCGCGGGACACTGATATGGATATTGGATAGAACATGGTTCAGTAAAATGTTTTAAAGTCTTATAACCATATTCCGTACTCAAAATCATTTGTAATTACCCGACTGCGCCAGAAGGAGGGTTATGTGTTTGGAGAGTATGTGTGTATAATTTTTTGGCATGATCTGCAGCCTAAAGGGCTTGATGGATTTTAACGTATGAAGTATCGTTAGATTCGGCTTGATAGCACAAGTGACACTGATTTCATTAAAAAATTAAAAAACCAAAACGGCAGATTTTGAAGTCAAAATAGTTCCAAAAAAATCTTTGCGCCCACTTAGGTCGAGTAGGGTATCAAAATGAAGGGCTTTAAATTTCAACTCTATAGTTATTAGCGTTCTCGAGATACAGCTTGGTGACAGACAGACAGTCGGACACACGTACAGACAGACAGACAGGCGTCGAAGTCTTAGTACTAAGGTTGCTTTTTTACCCTTTGGATTCGTAATTCTAAAAAGTCTTGCTAAAGTTTTAATAAAATAATTATACTGAATTTAAAGTTCAGTAAATAAATGACTTTGATTTAGATATTAGAATGATATTATGTAAATTGTCGGTGC
The DNA here is from genome assembly GCA_026546445.1 of Cyclargus thomasi. Classification (NCBI taxonomy): domain Eukaryota; kingdom Metazoa; phylum Arthropoda; class Insecta; order Lepidoptera; family Lycaenidae; genus Cyclargus; species Cyclargus thomasi. The sequence goes on from JAOTAV010059424.1 coordinate 12,024, forward strand.
CCAAATCTTGGGCAACAAAGACATCATATTACAATGCACGACACATTCGAACTTTTGGTCCTAACTATAGTTTGATATAACTGCTCTAACGCCTACTTAATAACACATCTGTCATATCCGAACAATGCATTCGATCTGAATATTAAGTGTTGAGACACAATAAGGAATATATCCATGGATAAAACAGCGCCGCCCCCGACTAGATTTGCGATGCAAAAATGCACCATTATGGGCAAATATAGGCAAGATGTGTGATAAAATTGCCTACCTTATGGTGAACTAGAACAATAGTACGGTGAAAATTTAAATATATAAATTTTTGCCTTGATACAAACTAGTTCCTTTTATGCCCAAATGCCTTAGAGACTAATATTACATTATAATGTATAATTTATATATTTAAATAATTATAATAATAATACATTATAAATAATACATTATACATTGTAATGTTAACTAGTTTCTAATATTAAATAATAATTATTAGTTAAAAATAATTTAGTGTGTATCGCTACTAAGGGCCTGTTAAATCGCTTACTGATAAAGTTTATGTTAGGATATCCACAAATTCTTTGACATAATATACTCTACACAACATCTGTCAAATAAAGTCCCTTAGGGCCCTTAGACTATCCTGCGTTCATTATTAAAAGTTAAAACTTACGGTATCTTTGAACAACATCTTTAGCTTGGTGGATTAATATGCGTACATTACAAATACTAATACGCAAAATATTTTAAAGATACATAGATAACTATTTTTTTGACTCTTTAAATTATTCCTGGGTAGGGTATATGTGGGATTTTACCCCTCTAAACCCCCAATGATCGATAGACCTCCACAGTCCACACATAGAGTTACAGAAGACGTCGATACCTATCACCCTAACTTTAAAGTACACCAAAAATAACCATCCATTTTCAAACAATATGAAGTTTGAACGAAAAACACACATAATGATAACGAAGACAAAGTTTCAGAAACCTCAGATTTTGCATGTGAAGCAGTTCGGGGATTTAGCGGACAATTAATTTGCATAACGGAAAACTCATACTAAGTACCCCAGCTCTGGTTCGAACATTCGCCCTCGTGAGGATTCTCAAAAGCTATTATAGTCTAGAGTCTAGACGATTTTAGTCCAATGGAAAAGAGTCTTTATTTAATATCGAGCCGCCATTTTCATAAAGGATGAAAACGAGCATACGGCTTACCTCATAGATAGAGATTACCGTTGCCCATAGACTCTCGCAACTTTAGAAGAGTTGCAGGCATTGCTGGTCTTTTGAAGTACTATATTCTCAATCAGGTCCTCACAGAGCTTCAAACATGGAGGATCGGCCTGATATTTTTTAAAGAGGTATATCTAACTATAGATGAATTATACCTAGAGTAAGGGATCCGTTACTCAAGGTATAATTCCTAAATATACAAATACATACATAAATATACAAATCAGGGTGTCCGTAGTTTTTAGTTCACGACCGACAGATGTCACTAAGGGTATCAAATAAGCCATATCGAATAAAAATTTAGTGTTAAACGTGCCATCTAGTAGACTACGGTTAAAACTTCTTGCAAACTCAGATATCGCTATCCCTCGCTGAATAATTTTACCGGGAATGGCATTTATTGAAATTTTGCTGATCTAAGTTTTTGATTCTTAAATAATATTTATTGATATACCTTAAATAATAATCATAATAAAATAACTTGCTATTTCAGCACAAGATTTTATCCGAATTTATCCAGCATCGTGACTAGTGCCATCTAGACCTAAGATGTTTTCCCCGTATACGAAAATTCGTATAAATCTGTAAGTCTATAAAATAATTGGTCTATGATCTAACTAATAACGCTGTCGATTAATTTACTTGTTTGGTATCCAACAGAACCGCTGCAGCTGGTGAAATAAAAAATGTAAGAAATACGATTTCAGTCTTATTTATTTCTAGAACAACAAAAGTCTAAAGCAATGTTTCTAAAATATTGGAATAAACAGGAGGCAGCTAGTCTGTTGCGATACGTTGCTTATATTATTTTATTGTTACATGTTCGCATGTATCTTGGTGGTTTACGATGCACATCCTTCTTTATTTCCTGAAGAAGGCACAGCTCGCTTAGAATTTATTGGAAGTCGTTGCAGTCGCTTCAATCAGATTCTTCTATGGGATTTATTAAGGAAGGGCATACTATATAACTCGTCCTTACAACACCAATTACTAGGAAAAGTGATAAAATTCTTTGGTCTGTAAGCTTGCCTGTTACTTTGTAGAAGGCCATTATAAACAATATACTCGAATGGTGCAAAGGTGACACATTATTTGCCATGTATCGTTTCAAATTTTAGTACATACAATATATACAAAACCCCTTCTTTTGTTTATATGCCTTTATTAACGACGAACCCCACGGATATTGCGATTTTGTAAAAACAGCCTGGATTAGGGCTGCCACTCGCAAAAAATCTATTGAGGAGTATTTGTTGCTTATACTATTTTTAAATTTGGTAAGGTTAGTGAACATTTAAAATTTTATAAAGGCAGTCCAAGAAAAATCCATTTTAGTTTACGTTGTCGAAAACGACAGTAAATTAAGCTGCGTAAAGAGTGAACCTTAAAAGGTTCCGCGCAATTGGACTAAGTGGAATGAATTGTCCCATTATTGCTTTTTATTATTCGACTATGCCTTGTTCACCCTTTATGTGCTGTGAGTGGGTGTAATCGTACATATGATCAGATTCAGAGAGAACCAAAAAAAACCGACCACGTGCGTGCTGGACTCGCGCACAAATGGTCCCGTACCAGTACAGAGCAAACAATTGGGAAAACGCATTTCTGAGAGTTTAAATTTTTAAAAAATTTAATATTTATAAAAAAAAATTAAAATTGATGAAAAAGCATAAAATAAAATGTAAGAATGATGGAAATGGCCTTGCCACTCTCCCACGCCACTGATGATAAGCGTGTCGAATTTATCGATATCATTATGAAAGGAACGAAAACGCAGAAAAAATATTAGTTTTATTAGAACCCCCTTCAAACAGTAAATTTATTTTGTTTTTTAGTATTTTATAGCGGCAACTGAAATACATATTCGGTGAACATTTCAACTCTTTAGCCGTTCTTAAGATACAGCCTAGAGATAGACAGACGGACAGACATCAGAGTCTTAGTAATAGGGTCCCTTTTTTACCCTTTAGATACGCAACCCTAAAAATTGTCTTTCACTGGTCTTAGAAACTTAATTTTCTAGCATGAATTTCTGGGTCAGCCCAATTTAAAATTATTTACGTATTTTTCACTATAGACAAGCTAAGCACACAGACACATCTAAGCCGCAGACATGTTGGCGACACGCCGTGTGTGTGCCGGGTGGATGTCACCCAAATGTCGGCGGCTAAATTAGATTTTGTCATATTAGCATGAAAACTTTTACATAAAGGTAGAGTTAATACGTAGTTTTTAAATTTATGCCAACTCAATTATTTTACTATGATCCTAGACTGAAAAAAATATTGCACAATACATAGCGTTTATACACAAAGAAGTAAGTTTGTAACAAAAAATCAACACAAGCCAAATATCCAAAACCAGAAAACCCGACTACGTGAACCATTGAAATTTAAATATCATGATTATTTCTAGAATGGCTATTTAAAGCCCTTCCATTTTCATATCCTACTCCACCTAAATGGACGGAAAAAAATTTTGGAACCTCACAATTTTGACTTCAAAATCCGCCATTTTATTTTTTTAATTTACCCAGTGTCACTCGCGCTATCAAGACGAATCTAACAATACCTCAAACTCTATCAACCTCTTCCTCCTTTTGGCGCAGTCAGCTAATTAAAAATGTAACGTACTTTTAATACACAGTGTTTCAACTTTTAACCCTTTTTATGTTGTTTTTGGGTTGAAAACACACTGCGTGCGCTGTAGTTTCGTCTCTAGCCCTGACCAAACAATGCTGGATCGACATACAATAAATTTGAGCGAAATAGACGTGGCCTGCGCTTGCACAATAATAAATAAATTTTATGTCCAGCGCCCAGCGCAGTCTGCGCTAACATACTACACGGTCAACAATTTGTTATACATGTAAATTGCGTTTAATGTATGCAGAGAACAGTACAATTTACACTTCAAATGTATAGGTCTATGAATTTGTCATCTTTTAAAATGCTGCCGCTCCGTTTTACGAACTTTATTTGTTATTCATTCATTGTGTAGTTAAAGCACATTCGTTATTTAATATGTACAACGTTCATCCTTAGAATTCTTTGGATTCTGAGTTTTATACTCAAGTATTTACTAGCCGCAACTTTCCTACTTAAAAATCCCACAAAACCAGCGAAGCCCTTTTGTGTGAAAAAGATTTATAAGGAACATAGTTGCTTATATTCAGATTACTCATTGTAAGTATCTCGTAAAGGAATAAATTATCACACCCCGTATAAAAGCAAAACAATATCAAAGAGCATTTACTGAACGGTGTACATCGAAATTCTAATAACATGCTTCTTGGAAAACTTTTTGTTTTATATAAATAAATCGTAGCAATCTGGTGTCGCAAATTACAGAGTGTGGGACACGCATATGGTAAAGTGTGCCGACGTTCCTTAATAGTAGGACTGGATTTGAGCCTATTCGCTTGGGGCCATTGCATTTATTATATGGTTACATTATAAATATCACACAGTAGAGAAAGTATTCTTCTGGAATCTCGCCCTAAGGGAGTTATCACACTGAGGTCTGAGAGCTGTCACGCGGTCAAGCGACCGACGTTCATTTCGAGAGGTCACACTTAGGACAAATTCTGAGACTTGCCTACTATTTATATACCGTAAATAGAATCAGAATATAACTCAAACTGATAGCTCAAATTATTGACCGCGTGACCGCTCTTTGTGTGACAGATCGAAAATAAACATGTTCTATAAACGGGAGGATCGATTCCACACGTTCGGACTGATCTCAGGGCGATCTGACTACACTGGTGTTTACATACGGGAACAAACAAAACGAGTCTGGTTTCAAGGGTATTTTCATGTCATGATTTTGTTATTACTACTCGTCAGTGGACACGAAATAATTGGGCAGAAGGGCGCATTCAAATATACGGGTTGAAATGGAACTCTTAACTCAAAGTCAAAGGTAGTTGTCATTAAAAAGCACATAGAAGCGCGTACAAGCGGCCCGCTATCCGCCGACGTCGCTGCCCGTTCACTTTATGTTAGTGGGAGGTTGATCTACTGTATGACATTTACATTGTGGCTATAATGCGTGAACCACATTGTTTTGTGACACGTTTATTGGCAATGCAGATTTATACAATGTTTTGAGTGATAGAGACTAGTTAAGTATCACCCATCTGTATTGAAGTTATAAGATTCAAATCTAAGTTATCGTTCTACATCGTGGAAAATTGGGCTCCAGATAAAATTAGTAATGATTATTAATAATGAGTAATAATGAGATAAAATTAGTATAGATATAATAATGAGATAAAATTAGAGATTATATATATAGAGATTTTTTTTTTGCCTTTCTTAGAAAACATATGTCTGGGACTTAAAAATAACATTTTAAAATAATAAAATAACAATAAATAAAAATAATTAATTTTAGCATTAGTATTAAAAAATGTCGCCTTAATCATATACACTTATTACTAGGGAATAGTGCAATTTTATTTCGTGTATATCCTAGTTCTGTACGATTTAAAAGTATGTTGTAAAACAGCTTTTCGTCGTTCAATACAAAATTCAAAAGATCCGTCTTTCATCCCCGGAGCCGCCGAGGGTAACTAACCGTAAGGTACAAATAAATATTTTAGTAATGTACATATGCCCTTGTATTTACATTATTAAAATATTTATTTGTATCAAACAATAATATGCAGAATGTTTGGGATAGCAACGCTGTATACTTTATATGAGATTAGGGGGCAAGCAAGCAGACGAGTCGCCTGATGGTAAGCGCGACTACAATCGCCCATAGACACTTGCAACAGCAGAAGCGTTGCAAATGCGCTGCCGACGTTTTAATGTAGGAATAGGCCACGGGAATAAGAGCCCTCGGGTAAACTTACTCATTGGATGAAACGCAACGCAAGTCATTACACCAGTTTTCTGTGAGACCGTGGAGATTAACATTATTAGTGGAAAAATATTTTCAAAACATTCTTATTTTACACGATTTTCGAATTCCATGTGAACAACGCCGCTGGCTTTTTAAAAGAATTATAATAAATATATATAAAACTTTTGATAAAATCCTATTTGTTTTCGCAGAACTTAATCCTCTTTAGAAAAGAATATTTCTAGCAAATATACTGGAATTAGTCGTTTTAAAACTCTCTAGTGACTGATAAGTTATTATTAGACTATAAATAATAAATCGTTGTTTTGTTTCTGTTTAGTTATTGTTAGGGTAGATTCTAAATAATCGTAATTAAATTACATGTTTTAAAAAATAGAAGTCAATTCGAAAACTTTTGTGTTCGAAATTGGAATTCAAATCATACAACATGTGATTCGTAACATTTCGGTCGTATTGTCGACATATTCAAGTGAATGCGTTAATAAAGCATTGTAAATAGCTTTTTTTTTAAAAACAACTTTATAGTCAATGAGTTCCAATACATAGAGTAGCTGTTTCAAACATCGAACATGTCACATTTAAGTTATGCGCGGGGAAGCGCGGGGAGAGGGGTTATTCTGATGAATAAGACCGCAGAAGTGACACAGTTTTGTGCCTACACTCGAATGTATGCAGACTCTATTATAATAAATGGATAAAATATAACAAAGATTTTTACGAAGTAAGGAAAGAACAAAAATATATATAATTAATTTGATGTTTTAAATTTAAAAAGTATGTAGCTAAAGATTTTATAAGTATGTATATATGTAATAAACTACTGAACTTATTTAAATAATGTCGTGTTTTTAAATGGTAGTAAAATTATAAAAAGAACTAAATATTACAAAAATTCGAACTCGTCTATGGGAGGGAGGGACTTTGTTCTACGGCCTATATTTCACTTTGAATGTACTTACTCTATGACAAAAGATGTAAATAGGCGCAAAGTATTTGAACGTTGGAATTTCATTTATAAACAACTAAATAAGAATATTTACCGATGAAAAGATATTCCGTTATATTTTCACGTGTTCCTTAATCTATTCTTGCAGTGGCCCAGCACACAAGAAGGCATTTTTCGTGACTTTTATTTTGTCCAATTTTGGTGCGCTAGTGTGCGGAAAGCAAGTACGACTGAGAACACTGCGGCGCGTACACCGCAGTGGAGTGGCACGAGCCATTTCTTTGCAGCGTCCACTCTATGGTATATAGATCTCAATTTTTATAGTTTTTATTTATTTGCAAATTATACGTTGTAATTCTAGTAAATATTTAAATTTATTTTTACTATCTTTTGGATAAAAAATACTGTTTAAGTGTTCTTGATGATATTCTAAATTAAATTTTGCCCACCCCTAAGTCTGAGATCATCATAGACAAGTTTTAAATACAACTGGGCTTTAAATAAAAGTATGGAAATGACATAAGCGTTCGTTACGCCTTATGTCATTTTCATACATTTTGTTTAGCGATTCAACAAAGAAGTGTAAATTGTCATAGTCATCTTGATAAACCTCAGTGATTTTTTGATGAAGTATCATGGGTATATTATATGTATTTCTCATTTTACATGTTGAATAAATAAAAAAAAAAACGTTAAAATCTTAGCTAAGCCATAATAAGTTAATCAGTAATAAAAAGTTCTTTTATATTTTTTTATTAAGTGATAATAGATAAAATACATTTCGACATACACGGTCAAAATAAAATGTTAAAAAAGGCTGCAATGGTTCTCCTTCAAATTTTATAATAAATAACCATAATAAGTATTTAAAATAGACATGGAAATTTCTTGAATTTTAGCTTTGGCCATGATTTTGCATTGGAAACATTACCGGGCGCTTCCGCCGAAAAAGCCATAGCATCCATAACTTATGTTTTGTGTTAGACACAAGTACCTAACTTGCTTGTAAATTAGTAAACAATATCACAAAGAAACAAGCAGTTATATCTTAGTTTAGACATAAAACGCGCCAGTGACATGCTCCATAAAAGTTTATGCCGGAGCCTTTTCAATTACAAATTATGACAAAACTCAACCGTAATATGTGAAAAACTATTGACAATTTACACCGATTTTATGTAGCTCTCGGTTATGATGGTAATGAATTTATTCCTGCGCTTGACTCCAACATTGTTGAATACTAAGTAGACGCAGGAATAATTTAGGTTTTGCAATAACCACAAACTACCTGGTGCTTTGTTGAAGCTGTACATAAAATACTCGGACTATGTACTTTTTAGAAAACAGATGAATAACCAAAAGGAATAAAAGGACGTTGAGCATATTTTGTTTGTATACTCCTAAACTTAAGACGAAATTTTAAAAACATTATCTGAGCAGACGATAGCTATAAAATATGCAAAAAAGGATAAGGGTGAAAAGGTCACAGACGACTTGGGCATACAGGATCCCGAAAAAAGGATATTTCACTGACCTTACTTATTTTGCTTTGGTATGCCAAGTCTAAGTCTATTTCTGTAACTCCTTTGCCTTTTCACATGATCATTTATAAGGGCCTTTTACCACTTACTGATAACGTACAGGCTATATAGCATACGTACCAGATGAATTATGTATTGGAAATCTATCAATAGGATGTGATCCTATCCGACACTTACAAGGAAATCATGAAACACCCAATCGAGTTATGTAAAAATCATAAAGGTTTTGTTACAACGGCTGTAGCGTAATCCAACATGAGATGGAATGTTAATGAGTGTTAGCTTAGGCGAGATGACCCAATGACAAACAATGTCCAGTATAAACTTTCTCACAGATGGACACATGACAAATTTAATGCGTGTACGCACTACGGAAGCTGCGAGATAAGACTTTCTTATAAGTAAACGTAATTTATTAAAAGAGAGTTATAGTCTGGCTAATATAAGTTGAACCTATAAAGAACCTTCCAAATTAAAAAATTCTTTAAATGGTATTACACAATTGTGCTGGAAAAAAAGATTTTAAACATTTATCCTAAACAGGAGTATTTCAATATAAGTTTTATAAAAAAGCAAAATGTTATATTATTATGGAGATTTATCGAAAAATGTTAATGTTATAAAAACATTTTCTTCCCCTTTAAAGGTACGGCAATATACCTGCAACTCTTCTGATTTTGCGGCTATCTACAGGTGACAATACTCAGTACTTGGTTTCCATTAGCCAATCCGCTGTCTCATGTGTCTTAAATTTAAAAAAAGTTACCAAAAAACGCAAAAACTGGAAAAGTTTCCTCTAGAAAAAAAAATGCCTTATCACGTTGTACGTACAGACCCTTACTTAATCCAAACACAGAACTTCCCAGAATCAAAACCATCATCCACGGAGTACAGAGCAAATAAAATAACACACGAATTGTTACTGTATTACTGTAGTTACTAGATACTCGTACATTCTACTGTATAATTATTGAGAGTTGCATTCGTGATTTAGCTAGCTTTTGCCCGCGGCGTCGCTCGCTTTTATAAGTGTTTTATTATTTTGGTTTTTGGGGGAGAATATACCTTAATTCTTTTCTAGCTGTTTCTGTCATAATATGTGTGATGGGGGAAATTGAAAGAGAGCCAGTTGAAGGACCAACGTAATTAGGTCAGAAAATGTCAATTCCAAAAAATTGGTTATTTCTATAAATCCACATTAAATGTTTGCAAAGAAGGCTTACAAGAATTTACCCGACTGCGCCAGAAGGAGGGTTATGTTTTTCAAGAGTATGTATGTATAATTTTTTGCACGCTCCTCGTTCATCACGTTCGTTTAGCCAGCCTGAACGGCTTGATGGATTTCAACGTATGAGCTATCGTTAAATAGCGCAAGTGACATTGGGGACATTAAAATTTTAAAAAATCAAAATGGCGGATTTCGAAGTCAAAATAATTGTGAGGTTACAAATTTTAATTCCCATCTGTTTAGGTCGAGCAGGGTATCAAAATGAAGGGCTTTAAAAAGCTTGACTAGAAAAAAAAACTCATTTTCAATTGTAACGGTTCCTGCAGTCGGGTTTCTGCTTTTGGACATTTAGCTTGTTTAAATCCCTTTACAATTTCTACGCCAGCGAAGCAGCTTCCAAAAGCTAGTTTAAATATCATTGAAGTTACGTAATCTCTTATCAAGTTAATTAGACAAGGAAATAGACCAGCACCTGTGTCGCTGTGGCAAACGCGGTGCAGCCGGCTTCAACTAGTTGCCATGACCGATAATAATCGATCAGGCCGTAACAGAAGGTAACCTACGCTGATGCCCGTAAAAATTAGCTCATCTGTCTTAAAACATTACATATAAAGTATAACGGAAATAATACAACGAGATTGTGTTTTTTAGTATTTAACGTGAATAGGGAATATGTATGTTTTTTTCTTTCTTCAAATAAATTTATCATTATTAAAAATCGATGTAGTTTAATCAGTTTTTTATCATAAAATTGAAAACAACAATGTTACTAGCCTTTAAGGTAGTCAGTTAGAAAGAGAGATCCGATATTGATTGAGACGTCAGTCTATAAGCTGCATACAAAGTTCATACTGAATTACGTTTTGAGAGAAAGAGATGGGTAGAAAGCTTAAATCGCTAAGATCTTACTTATTTCTCAACAGAATTTAAAGTTTTTTTGTCATTCTATACATCTTTTAGTCCACACTCATAATAATATGTATTCAATAAATTTTGTTTTACACGCCTCTACCCTATTGCCTTAAACTGTAGAACGTTAATTATGGAAATGGATTATTATTCTCCGGGTGCGTGTCAAAAGACAACGGACAAAACGTAGTTTAGAAATTCAAATAGTCTGTCTGTTTAAAAAAGTGACAAGCCATCGGCCGCGTGTTCCTTTTTTGCTACCGCGCGCAACCACATTTTACAAAAATTTTTTGTAGATTTCATTCTCTGAAACTTTTTATCTTTACAATTATTTTAGTACAAATAAGTATATTTTACTAAGATAACTGCAAAAACACCTTGATTTTATCGAATTTAGCGAAATTTGATCAAAATCGGTTTAATGGGTTTTACAAACACACATTCAAACTTTCACATCAACAATGTATGTATCATTATTTGTAGTATCAATATAACTATTGATCAATCAGTATGCAACAATAATTCCCGTGACTCATTGTTGTCCCTCCAGGCGACGTGTCGCGCTGTCAACGGGACAAGGTGTCACGCGAGATTTGAATACAATTTATCAGTGTTTTGTCCCTACAAAATGCTAATTGCAGATCGACGTTCACCAGGTGGGCTGGGCTATTACGTGAATAGAGACCGATCTATAGGTCCTTGTAACATAAATACGGTCGCCGTGCTAAGTTGCATCGTGTTTATGTGAAAGCGTCTATATAAGTCCATACATTATTGGGACGGTCGCCATATTATAGTATGTACGGGCTACACACGGTCGCCGCCGGACGGTCGCATTTGCTAATACATTACTAGATACTTTACGCGGCACGGCGACCGTTTGCATGATAAGGGACCTATTGTTATAACTATGTAGCTAATCCGTCATAAAAATTGAAATTAGATATCACATGGCTGTCAAATTATCAAACCTATTTGTCAAACAGTTTGAAATTTGAATAAGTGTGATCGATGACTGGCGAGAGAGTTAGTTGTCAAATAGATTATTTGTCAGATTTTACCGCTAGAGGGCAGATTTTTAAAAGCGGGCGCTTTTGGCGGCTTCGTGGATAAACTGCTAAAACATTTTTAGATGTTTTTTCTATATCAAACTATTTGATGTCCGTTACTCCGTTTCACAGAAATTTACACAGCGGGGAAGCATTTATTTTTCCGGGAAAAAGAGTGTAATATTTTTTTTCAGCGGTTCTCTGTAACATTCATAGGTATAAATTTCGTACAAGTTCTTTAATAACCCCAAGTAAACATTATAGGGGTTATAGTTTTCACGGTCCTGCCCGCACGAAACTTACAAAACTTTAATGCGGGTTAAAAAACACAAAACTAAGCTATTCATTTAAAATAACTCCTTAACTTTTTTTTAAATGATCGACTTCTGTTTAAAGGTTCATTGGCATTCAGATCTGTGTATGATCACAGAATACATAATAATGTGACTAGTTTAGGTTTTAAGAACTTTATTCTCATTAAGACTAAGGTCACATACATGTATGATACAAACGGTAAAAAACATTAAAAAAAAACAATTCTTTCAATATTGCGCTCGTCAGTCAGCAACTAAACATTAACTCAGTGTTTAATATTAATTAACTCTCATCAACATATAAACATCATCTAGTTTCCTGTTCTTACCATTTGGTAAAAGCAAGAAACTACATAATATTCCCGATAAATAAATAATGGTGAATACCAAAAAATTTTTAAAAATATTGAGTAAACTTACATAATTCTAATATTAGCAGTAATTGTATTATACAACTTTTTTTGCCATAATTTGTGCTACATTTTGATAGAACCAAAAGACTAGCACGCAGCATTTATTATTCGAGGAACAAAATAAAGCCACTATACTTTAAAGTATAGTGACTTTATTTTGTTCCTTTACTTTATTCAATAAAAAAAGCATCCCCTGGATAGATATTACTATCAATGTACCATCGCAAAAAAGTAGCATCAATTTTGTCTATACCAAAAGGTTACTAACCTTTTGGTATAGACAAAATTGACACTAGGGCGCTTACCCATATCAACCATTACTAGAAAAGTGCTTTTTCAGAACTTCTACTTTTTCATAATTTAAACATTTGAACTTATGCTATTTACCCACCCATATTGCATTTAAAATATTTTGTATCCATAATAAAACATTGTCGATGGTACTTGAAACATTCAACAAAACATGTCGCATCTCTAATTATTAAGCAATTATGTGGCATACAGCTGACATACTCCACTTTTAACTAGCAAAAACCATCCAAATTCTGTAACAAGATGCAATATAAACCAAAATCATTCGCTACCGAGTTGGACAAAAAGAATTATAATTGCAAAAACATTTTTATTAGCGTTGACAATGAAATTTTTGATTTACCATGCTCAAATTGATTATTTGCATAATCGTGCAATCGATATTAAAGCCACCCACACTGGTAATAGAATACAATTTTGTATTACACTAAGGTACATAAAAGTCATTAGTGAATTCAACATTATCTAACGAGCAAATTGCTGTAAACGTTTTATGTAAATTCTATGCATAGATAAATATATCGCGTCCATTTTAATTACTACTACAAGACAAATGAAACGGACAAACAGTTTCATAATAGGTTTTGCGCTAATTAATATTAGATGAGCTTTATTGGTTATGTTTGACCACACGCAGTATTGGTTTTCAAATTTGGAACATTTAAGGTTAACTTTTTAAATTCACTTCTTTACGTCCGTTTTACGATTTATTGATCATGTTCATCACCTGACGTAAGATGATTAATATTGCAATTGCGTTAAATTCCCTTTTAAAATCGGTCCCGCGCCAGTCATATCGGTCATCCGTCCCACTAGGTTATGAGAGTAAAGGAAGAGAGAGTGCTCCTGTGTACTGCGCACAAACTTAGGCACTATAAAAATTACTTCTGCGTAACAGGTCTGGTTTCTATGAAATCGACCGACGTCACCGAAACCGGTGTGGAGTTATCTTATATTGTACATAACTTAGTTTTAATTCCCGTTTCGTCCGTAATCCTCTCTTATCCTTCGCAGCAAGCACATAGATAACAGGTGTTGTTTGACTGGAACGGCCTACGATCTCCCATTACTTCGGATTATGACATAAATATTTATTAGCGCAATAAATACACGGGGAATTCTCGCTTTGGAATTATCCCTAACTTTATACCTAGCCTGTTAGCCACAGAGCACTGTTTCATGTTCATCCCATCCAACAATTAAATTTCACAAAACTACCTTGGAGGCAAATGTACGAGTATACAATGGTTTTTGAAGTAGGATAATATCTACCTATTAAAAAATGAACTTACGATAGTGAAGCGATTAAGGTATGTACAGCCAATGAAATTAAACTTTGGTAAATTAAAATTATTTTTATTAACAATATATTCTCTATTTTGATATAATATAATTCTCCATTCCTTTTGCGGCTAATCCCACAATAAGAAATCGGTTTCGTATTGAACTTGGCTTTCTTTTTTTACATTTATGTTTTTGTGGTGCCGCGCACGCCTTATTATAACATTGTCCAGTTGTTAGTATTAAAATAGGTATTTTATACGGGGACGTCACTTCTTTTTCTTACTTATCTTTATTCTTATTTCTGTAATGTAGCAAAATATAAAAACCATACCTACATTTGGATAGTTCAAATATCTGCTAGTAACGTTTTCAATACTACAATGAAAAAAAATGTAAGGGGGACCTCATGTAATTTTTAACTTTTTGGGGTTCCGTACCCAAAGGAAAAAACGGGACTCTGTTACTCAGACTTCGATGTCTGTCTTTTTGCCTGTACGACTGTCGATACCCAGGCTGTATTTCAAGAACCCAGATTCACAGAATATGTTTTTTTTATTGCTGCTAAAACTATAAATACTAAGAACAAATTAATTAAATATTTGTGAGGGGCTCTTATACAATAAACGTGTTTTATTCTTCTTCTTGGTACCTACTAGATGGTGCTGTAGTATGTCTACACCGCGCTGTCGCCTGTTAGTAAGTATAAAGCTAAAGCTGTTTAACTTTTGCTCTTTACTGACACGAAAGTCGGAACCCTTGTGCGTGACTCTTAACTACGCTTACAAAAAATTACCGAGCTAGGTTCCAAATATTTTAATCCTTCTAGATTATCTAGAAGTATGTTAGGTTTAGCTACTAACAGTCAGTGGAAATTTTACAGCAACTGTTTGAGCTGGCTCATGAAATTTTTAGTTGTCCTTATGAACATTATTAAACACACTTGAACTTGGCTTAACAAGTTGCCGCGAGTCCAGATTTTAGACCACAAAACATAAAAAAATAATATACATTTTTTCTTTGAATTGAGAAACATGAATTGAGAAACCTCCCCTTTTTGGAAGTCGATTAAAACTTAGCTAATAAACTTAAAGTAATATAGAGCAACAGACATATTTTTTATGTCATGGTAACGTAAAATTGAAAGAGTTACATCGAGCTGAGCTGGCCCTCTGCACACTACTCTATGTCCTATTCCGCACTCAGTAAAGTCTACGGTACATGTTTAGGTGCTACAATAAAACAGATATTATAATCTAATATATCCAGTCAAAGCTTTTAGAGTTCAAGTTAGTTCTATAACGGTGCGCTTGATTTATATCAAACATCTTTTCATCCACAATTAGACAGTTATGGCTCGTTCGCTTTGTGCTTTTATTACTATTTTATTATCAACTAAGTTTATTATAGTCTTGAGAGTGTGTTGCAAATTATTATTAATAGTTCTTGATTTTGCTGGGAACTTCGTTGCGCCGAAATTTGTATATACTGTAAAATATCTATTATATAATCTTAGTAGTGAAATTTGCTGTGGGATAAAAATCTATATCTGATACTTAAAGTATCTTTATAAGAAAACTGGCTTTTGCCCGCAACTTCGTCCGCGTTGATTTTTCCAGTTTTGCTGCCTTTCTCCTAAAATTTTCCTGATTTTTTTTAATACAAACCTCACGGAGGCTGAAAGCTTTCCAACGAATCTAAAAACGTTGAAATAGGTTCATGCGTTCTGGAGATGAAGCGTCAGGAAGAAAACACGACTTATTTTCTTATTCAATGGATCAATTATAATTGACGGTTAAGTGACAACAGACAGTCATAGAGAAGAAAGACAAATATTATCGCATTTTTCATTAGTATGAATCATCATATACTTATCACTTAATATTTATCACTCCTGTATTCTAATAAAACGCTGTCAAGAGAAAACATTCTCATAGTCAAACTATACAACTGTATAATACACTCGAAGCACACACAGAAGTAATTAAGCTATAAATTAAATAAATAGTCGAAATTATCTACAAAGTAGAAAACAGGAAGGTCGAATTGAAACATACATTTGGGTAATGGGATTTTATATCACCTGATAACGTGTGCTTCCTAATAAATTAGGGAGACAACAGCGTCGCCGACACCAGTAAAAAATTGATAAAGGACCTCACACCAAGTACAACAAAAAAACTATCGGAATCAATATAAAGATTTCAATAGCTACTTTTTAAGGGCTTTAGAAGACATAAATTATAAGCTTATCTATTAGATTTGCTTTAGCATCGAATACGTTTCAAAATTACTGATCCGATTTCCATGACAGTTCAAAAACCAAGACCACGTAGATATTAATAATTTAAACAGATCCGATTTCAATGAAAGCGGCCAAATTTATAAATAGTCGCGGTTAAACGGTTAAGTTAATCACACAATACATAATAATTATTTAGTAATTAGTATACGGTAGAGGTAGCCCTGTGGGAGAAAATAGACCTTAAATGTTCAGATTCATCGTTTAGATGAGCTAAAAAAAATGTACTTATTCTGAATTTAATCACAGACTTAATTTTGCATAAAGGTCTCGTTACCAGGCCGTTAAAATTTTATTTAAAAAAATAACAGTCTTCAACCATAATTAAGTATTTCGTGTATGATTATCGTGTCTTGTCAAAATATTGTAGTGTGCGTAGCGTTTTATTTATTAAAATAATGCAATAATAAAGCATATTTTAAAAAATATGTGCACAGAAGATAATATTAATATTTCACGCTCCTCCTCCATAAGAACTATAACTGTGAAAAAAAAATCCATCTTTCACATCTTTGCGTCTTTCGTACAAAGTTTTCAGAAATATATAGACAAGTTCTACATGAGAACTGAGATCTAGTTAAATGAACACAGGATATTTCAAATGATATCCTTTAAATTAATATTTGGAGCACTTTCCCTTTGCGTTTCTAGCCGAGGCATAATGGGTCCTCAAGATAGCCTAAGGATAAATATACCAAAAGAGCCGCTCGCTCTATTGCTTTAGGTACCTTTTACTAAAGTCTAGTTATTGCCTGCGACTACGTCCGGGTAAAACTTTATAAATTATTCCCTTCCGTTGCAAATATTTCCGTTTTTACATGTTTTGATTACTGCTCGGCTCCTATTGGTTATAATATAGCCTCTACTAGTGTAGCCTCTACTAGTGTAGCCTCTACTAGTGTAGCCTCTACTAGTGTAGCCTCTACTAGTGTAGCCTATTTCTTGATAAGTGGGCCAACTCAAATATAATTTGTAAATTCCGGACAGTTGGTAGTTCCTAAGGCTAGCGCGTTGAAACAAACAAACAAAATCTTCAGCTTTATATTATTAGTATATACGAGTGCAGGCACTGCAATTCGCAGGTACATTTATGTGTGTATTTATATAAAATACAGTTCAATTGTTACATATTATAATTTGAGGGGGAAAGAAAGTTAAAATTTATTTCGTGCTAGTTGGTGCCCGCAACTTCGTTACGCAAAAAATTGTATATCACGCGGGAGCCGTATATTTTCCCGGGATAATCCTATATCCTATCCTATATGTTGCTTAAACCTAATAACTATTAAACAAAAGAAGATTTATTAAAATCCGTCCAGTAGTTCCTGAGATTAGCGCGTACAAACAGACAAACAGACAACTTTTTTTTGTTGATATGTGTTCTATTACTATTTCACCCACATTGATTATTTTTCGAAAATATTAAATGTACATACACTCCAATTTTACTGTTTTATTATATATATAGATGTAGATAACTAATAGCAGAATAACACGATAACTTGGTTAGGTACATACATAATACCAAATCCGCATTGACAAATCCATATCAATAATTTTCAGGGAGTGCCTTATGTTTAAAGAAAAAACTTTAATATAAAAATAAAAAAATTAAATTATTTGATTTTTAATATTAATAAAATATTAAAAATCAAATATTCTGCGTTTGATTTTTAATATTAAGAAAATATTAAAAATCAAATATTCTGCGTTGGATTTTTTAATTTTTATATTAAAGTTTTTTCTTTAAACATAAGGCACTCCCTGAAAATTGTTGATATACTCTTGGCGACAATTTTCTCAACTTCGCGTAGTAATTATTTTTTGTTGCGCAGAAGGTTTTAGACGATTAAAGGCTATCCTTGTTCTACTCCTACGACTAAAAATAGCTCCATTAAGCGTGAGATGTTATTACGTATATATTGTACAAGACAAATAGAAATATTAGTTTTGAGCTACGCTCTGTATCATGAAAAATATCGCCACTAAAATTAATGGAAGTAAACAAAAGAAAGCACGTCGTAAAAATGCTAGTAGCCATCAAGCATGAGAAAGTGCTACGAGGCTTTATAATGAAGTGAAACGTCCGTAGAGGCGCGCATGCGCATACCACTTCCGTGACCAATCGTGACGGATAAGGCCGATTTATCACAACGCTCAATTTTATAATAGAGGAGCGTACACACTGGGGCACATACACAGCTAGCAAACGTAAATTTGGAGGAGGAAAACTATTCAATGTGGACAGGTATTTAGACTAACTACTTTTTTTGTTGTTATTAGAAATGACAAAACAATACGGTGAAGGTAAAAGACAGGGTGACCAGACATAAGTAAAAGATTAAACTTTAGGGTTTATATGTGTTCCTTAAATACAGCTTACGAAGAAAAAAAATTGTGACTTGTATGGGCAAGCTCCTCAGCGACGTGGTTTCTCTATACAAAACGCATTTTTTTTCGGTAATTTTACAGCGAGCTTTTTAAAAAGAACACATATAAAGCCTGAAGTATTATCACTCACTTTTGTTACACCCTGTATATATGTAAGAGTCTTTAGCAATCTGGACTTGTTCAGATATGGTATCAGCATAATATGTATAGTTTCACTAAGTCATCTACTTTTCGCAGACGAATTATCACTGAGTACTATCCGAATCAAGCTCAAAACTGCAAATAATGCTGAAAGAACTGCATACAGCTAGCGTTAGAGTTGGACTCAACATTAACCCTATAAAGACCATGACAATGGCTAACACTCAGAAATGACAGATTACTTTAAATGAGCTCTTCATTAGCATACAGGGATGAATAGTGCTACTTAGGAAAAACAATTTGCTTAGGAAACAACGAAATAGAAATAGAGAGAAAAATTTAAAAAACCTGGAACCGCTACTGGAGTCTAAAAGAAATTTTTAAAAGCAACCTGCCAATAGATCTGGAAAGCAAATTAATTAAATCTACCCTTCTGCCATGCCTCACATATGCCTGCTAAACATGGATATTTACAACGAAAGCTAATCATAAGATTGTGACCTGTCAACTGGGATTAGATAGAAGTATGCTCAAGGTACGGAGATTAGACAAGATCCATACAAAAATAAGGGCAATGGCAAAAACCATAGACGCACTGAGGTATACGCAAAAAATGAAATGGAAATTGGCAGGTCTCATAGCGAGGCTAAGTGATAACACATGGACCTTTAACATCATCAAATGGAACGAACAACCGATGGGTGAAAAATATCAAAAAAGTTGCCGGCGTCAATTAGTGGATTACAACACAGCCCCCCTAGACAAGTGGCAAGTGATTGCGAAAATTGCTTGGTGTGTTTTTGTATGGGATTGACATTGTCGAAACAAAAGTCACGTGATCTATTCGTCGTTCAAAAATGTCAATCTCATACAAAAACACGCCCGGCGATTTTCGTAAACGATAATCGCTTGCCTACACTTATCTAGGCGGGCAGGACAGACACAAGTGGACATCCTTGGAGGAGGCCTATACGCATTCTGTAGACCTAGTTTAAGTAAACTCATAGTTATAAACATATTTTTAGTAGTTAAGAACTTTTATGTAGCTTGGTCAAATAAAGACTTTTTTTATTTATACCGTGAAGATATTTTGATTAGTAGAAGAAGGTTTACTTTAGCTCAGTTGCTTAGTTTTTAATACGCCAGCAGCGATCCTGTACCTCTTCTGATGTTGTGAGTGTCTAAGGACCACAAAAGTTGCTCTCTATCAAGTCGCTGTTTTAAAATTAAAAAAAACCCTCAAGTGCGATTTGGATTTGCGCACGTAGGGTTCCGTACCAGTAGAGAGTAATTGAGAAAACGTGTTTCTAAAATATAAACAGCTATAGCCGTTCACGTACTATCAAGCAATAGCGCGATGTAGACGACATATTTGCAACAACTATTAGTAAAATACCAAAAAGTGACCAAAAATCACGTTTCTTGTATGAAAGCTATTTTCAAATATTTAGTTTATTTTTAACCGACTTACAAAAACGAGGAGGTTATATGTTTGGCTGTAGATATATTTTTTTTGTTTTTAATATTTGTTGTTACAGCGGTAATTAAGTATCTGTCTCTCTGTCTCCAAGCTTTATCTCAAGAACGATAATCCGTTTTTACCCTTTGGATACGTAATCCTAAATAAGAATATGTATACTTTTGAATTAAGAAACCTTCTCCTTTTTGGAAGTCGGTTAAAAAAGGTCGCTTAGTATGTACTGCCACCAACCCCCGGTTGCGTGTGACAGAATATTCTATTAGTCCTTTACAATTTATCTTCGATGTTATTATGGCGTAAGCTGGATTAATGATTAGTGGAGTGATATGATCAAATCCCTTTAGTTCCGTGCTACCTGTCGCCTGATACTAATCATTGAATTATTCCCCGACACCGGATTTTTATACTCGAAAGGACTTGTCGGATTTTGATAATTTTCCAATCTTCTCTTCGGATGTCACGAGTGTCCATGGGCGACGGCAGTTGCTTTCCATCAGGTAGCCCGTCTGCTTGCTTGTCTCATAATTATAATATAAAAAACAAGTCCAAATAATACCGAAATGGTCGCCGTGTTGATATTATGAAAGCATGGAACGGTCACAACACGGCGACCGCGCCGTCACAGTGGGCATGTAAAAGGGGGAAGAGACTGTGATCCGGTTAAACTGACGTCGACTTTCGCGATGTTATGATGTACTAACGTTACCTACCTGAAACCAGGTAATTAAATACTAAGATTCCCTTATTATCCCATAAAGGAAAGAAACAAAAACAATCTTGTTATGTAAGTCAGCAAATGTCAGCAGCTTCATCAAAGTTTGATCATTAACTTTAGCCTGACGATCAAACATTTACATTTTATGAATATTATTGTAATAGTCGATTTAGCCATTCCTATGTTTTAGTGTCTGACAATTTTTTACGCTGATGACGGATTTTAAATTTTTACTCCTTTTCTTCAGACATATCCATTAATGGGGGTTCTACACGGCGGGAACAAATATCACGAAAAGGTGATGATGCAATGCATTTTCAATCGTACGCCCATGAACTGAAGGTGTATTATAAATGTTAATGTTGTAAGTGATCGAGTTTGACAAGCCGTTTATCAAACACGACCTTGATGCACTTCAAATTGCACCTTCAGTTCATTGAATTGAAAGTGCATCTTAGACATTAATGTAGTAAATGGTGTCCATCGAGTATAGCTATTTTCAATCATCCGTCGTGAACTGAAGGTGCAATTTGGATTGCATCAAAGTGCACCTTTGCGTGATGTTTGTTTCCGCCATGTAGAACCCCCATAATAAGCGAGGTACTTTTATAATTTGTACACAAAAAACATAACTATACTTGACTGAAGAATGTCACAATAACTAGAATTTTTTTGTTACCTCAATCTGTATTCAAGGGGAACTCGCATCGCTAACTCAAAACAAATGACTATCAATTATATATTCAGTTAGCAAGTTCCAAACCCTGCGATTAACGCAATTTCGAAGGGATAGCCCTTCGGTACAGTAACGACTCATTATTTCGCCATTGTCGGTGACGGAAGCACGCACAGCAAGCCCTTATATGACGTGCAACCCTAGGGCTAAGTTTCTTTCATGTTGCTAAACTTTTATTGAATTTCTTCCCTCTTTCGTTAGCTCATAATTTCAGATGTATCGTGTATGGCATAAATGTTATGCGTTTATTGTTGAGGTTTTATTATTTTGAATAGGAATTATTCTGTGTTGTAAGTATATATAGTATGTGTATATCTTTTTAATAGCAAAGTCGTAGAAATTTCGATATTTTGTACTTAGATAAAATTTGAGTGGTAGGTGGCTTTTAACATAAGTACACCCCTCAAAAAAGAAACGGGGGTTGAAACTTGAAAGTTGTATTCACGCGAGTAGAGCCGCGTGAAACAGCTAGTACTTTTAATATGATAGAGGTCAGTGCTCTCATCAGAATAAATTAATCTAGAATAGTTTGTGGTTACGTCCACAATAAGTTTTATCTATTTCGTTAGAATCCGCAAATTATTCAAATGAGGTCGCAAATTAATGGCTTCATATTATATTAAACATCATTGGGATACTCATAAAAATAAGATCATCTTATTAATGGTGCAGAAAAAATTATAAATTTGTTTTTTTACTACTTAACATATCGGCAGACTATATTTTAGCATAATCTAAATTAGATACTGACATGACAATATTGATCAGCTATAGGTCGACTGGTACTAAAAGCAAATGAATAATAATTATACTTTTTAGGGTTCCGTACCCATAGGGTAAAAACGGGACCCTAAAAGTCTGTCCGTCTCCAGGCTGTACCTCAAGAACGGTAATAGCTAGAGAGTTGAAATTTTCACAGAATATTGATTACTGTTGACACTATAACAACAAATACAAAAAAAAAACAAATAAGATATAGAATATATATTTAATACTTTTATACTATACACATATTTAAGATTTTTATTATATGATACAGATAATTAATACACATCCAAGACCCAGGAACATTGAAAAACTTGCTCCGTCGGTGGGATTCGAACCCGCGACCCCCTGCTTAAACTACCAACGCGCTTACCAACTGAGCCACAAAGGTCGTTAAATTTAAAACTTTTTATACATTTGAAACTTTCAAAAATGCGTTTATCAAATTTTTTGCTCTGTTTACTAGTTGTGCAGGGGTGGCTAACCTGGTATTTTCGTTAAGTACCATCAAGACAAAATTATAATTTTATGTTCACTTGATATACATTCAAAGTAATTTTTATGCCATATAATATTATTATACACTTTTTAGAATTTTACGCTCTTGATTCTTGAACATGGATAAACATTAAATTACTTTTTATGTAACCGAATTTTATCCTTAGTCCAGCAACGTTTCATTTCTAGAAGAAAGACGTGTCAATATTAAAAAAATCTTATATTTTAAAAGTGTCTGCAAAATCTCTGCAAAATCAGGAACAGGAGGGTCATGTTATCATTGTACCGTTAGCAATTTATGAAAAACGTTTTCTTTTCTACATCCCTTGGAGTATAATATCGTTTAAATATGTCATGAACTATATCATCCTCAAAAGATTTTTTAAGGTACCCAAAAGTGAAAAACGGGATCCTATTATTAGAACTTCGATGTCTGTCCGTCTGTCTCCAAGCTGTATCACGAAAATAGTAAAAGCTAAAGAGTTGAAATTTTCACAGATTTTGTATTTCTGTTGCCGATATATATATATATACATCAAGAAAATAAAAAAAAAAACAAAAAGAGCTGAAAAACTGTTTTTTTTGCCATTTTGGTCCATCCCATCCCATGGCCATCGTTGGCACTATGTGGTATGTTAGAGCTGCTGCTTAACTTTTAAAACACGTTTTCTCAATTTTTTGCTCTTAATGGTATGGAACCCTTCGAGCGCAAATCAAACTCAAACTTGTCCGGTTTTTATTAACGTTTCGTCGTAACAGTAGCGATTTATACGTAACATGTGAGCCGATGACAGTCAAGGAGCTCACGGTAGGAACGTGACGTTAGGAATTAGGGAGAGGCAATAAAAATATTTCCCCAGCACTAATTGCCTGATAATGACAGCGTCAGTATGTCATGTGGATTATTCACGATCATCGCCCGTCAGTATAAAACTGAATTATGACATCGGTCTACTATGTATTTATTAGTTTAGTTATAGTATTTATAGAAGTATTTATATATAAGTATTTTGATGTGAATATTTTGATGATGATAATTTACACTTTCGGTGATCAGAGAAATATAATAAATTCAAAAGTGTGTATCTCTTGACGCCAAAACCGCTGCAACCATATCTTGTAGTTCCCAATTATTTGTTGTTTAACAATCCTACGCATATGATTGTATACGAGATTTAAAATCTTACGATGACTGATGAAGAAAATGTCTTCTGTGTGAATTCTTTGATCCTTAGTTTTAAGATTGCCTCATACCTACAAGTAACAACCTTTTAAATCGATTAGATCTCATCCAAAGATAACTTTAAACTTCCATAATAATTTTTAAATCAATATTCAGATAAGTAAATATTTAAATTGAAAAAGTTGACCAGCTGATGTTACGAATAATTAATTTTTAATTCTATTACCTCACACTGTTTCACCGCCATATTGTAGTAGCGTGAAACTTTTTATTAATTATTAATTTATATTCATAATTTATCTTCTCATTTAATAATCCAATCCGATTAAATTTTGACGGATTTATGATTCATAATTTAAGCATTGTGCAACACTCACCGTTATGTTATTTGTTTTAATTAGAACGAGGCACCTGAGTGCGTTTAATAAAGGCATGTACATTTTTATCCCACATTAGCTGCCCAGTGCACACATCGTTAGGCATCTAAAACATATATTTCAAAACGAAAACGCGTTAGGCATCTAAATGTTATATATTTCAAAACGAAAACGCCTAAATAGCAATCTCGGAATATGTAGCTATCGAATGGTGAAAGAATTTTTGAAAACGTTTTCTTAGCTTGGGAGATAACGCGCCACAAAATATAACCTACACCCAAATAAATGCGATATGCATTCTTTTACTTTTTATAATGAAAGTTTATATCAAAAATAAAAAAATCTAAATCTTTCTATTTAAAAATAATTACTTATAAGTACACTTTCTGAACGTCAAAACTACGGTGCCCACCACCGGTTCGGGAACTAACCCGGCGAGAAGAACCGGCGTAAGGAACTCGCATATGTCATAACAGTCAATCACGAAGAACCTAGCAAAAGGTCAATAAATGTTGCTGAAAACTATGTAGCATGATTTTCATTAGGGTCATAAAATATCCCAAAAGGTACTCGCTATCACCAAAAATTTCTATGGCCGTGCATGTGGCGATATAATGGTTTCCTGCTTCCTTAAACCAGCACAATACTCGCACGAGACGAAAATAAAATACAACGACGGGCTTTTCCCAAAATGAAAAATAACGAGCCTCCTTTGAAAACGATTTGCATCGTCTCTGCGAATTCTGTTTTAAAATACGAAGACTACAGGTTTTCGAGAATTCAAATAAAACTTCATATTCATGTTTTTTGAATAGTGAGGTATGTAATAAAAATTCTGGAATATTGTGCGTCGCGGATTCGTTTGCAAACGGACGAATCGTGGTTGTTGTCTAGGGCTGTCGACTCATAATGCCGGAAAAAACAAATTCACATGAAACGTTTATCTTAAATTCATTAGAGCTTACATTGAAATCGATTAACACAGATCTAAATTGAAATAATCACTTTTTTCTAAGCAGAGTCATGCATTATTCAACGCTAGTGATGGCGTCGTCTGAGTTATTATGTAAATCGTGCACCGTAAACGTTTTATGTTTAGTTTTAAAATTGAGATACATAATCGAATCGGAATAGGTGGCAGTAAAACGTATGGGCCCCGTCAGTCGAACGCGTCGCTCGTAGGGGGTCAGCGAGGAAGCACGTTCCTAGCATTCTTTCCAAAATAACACCCGTCTGCGTTACGTGCCAACCCGACAATTAATCACTTCACACTTCGAACGGAACAACAATCTGGAAACACATTACTTTCCCCCCGATCGACTCCAAAAGAAACAATTAACGACTTCGGAAAAAGGCTACCCGAATATGATAAAACAAAAAACATCGGTATCATCGCAAATAATGAGGCAACCCAAGAAGCGTAATCGAATCGAGCACTCGGCGCCGCTGTGTCATTACAACCGAAAAAAGCAAAAACCAAAAAAACGGTATCGCCGTTTCGGAGACAGAAAATGACAAAGAAATTGCTTTAAAGGAGCTCTTTATCGGGGGACTAAACGAACAAGGCAGGTCGATTGCTACCATAAAGATAACAATAATTAGTGGTAATGACGCTGTGGGTCCTGACTCAGGTTTTTTAGGGCCGGTGGGCGGCGGACGATCGGGAGATAGCACGTCCATCATACCGCATGATAATCGGGCACAGTTAATTCCATTACTAATAATAAATGCACGCATTAGAGCCGACAGTGAACCCGCGATGGAACAGATATGAATTATTCATATGAAAAAAATTAAATTTATTGTTTCGATCGTCACATGACAGGAGAATGAGCTAATAGACCGCTAATACATCGAATTACATTTGTACATGGTAATAGATTTTATTAATATCGTTTCGTAATGATGCTGCATTATTTATAAGAATCGGATTATATTATTTTTAAGCAAGTTTTTTGTTGTAAATATTTAATTATAATATAACATTCAAACCTGCCTTTTGGTGTGGGTTGCTCTCTTTTATAAAACGATATATATTAGTACCTACTATTCTATATGAGAATTTAGGGCAAGCAAGCAGACGGGTCACATGATGGAAAGCCACTGCCGCCACCCATGCACACTTGTAACAGCAGAAGCGTTGCAAGTGCATTTCCGTCCTTTGTGAAAAAAGAATAGGCTACGGAACTAGCGAAGTTTGGCCACGGGTAAATCACTCGCTGAACGAAACACAGCACAACGCCGTTTCACGCCATTTGTCTGTGAGGCCGTGGCATCTCTCCTGTCTAGCCAGCCCATTCGTGCCGAGGCATGGCATTGGAGATTGGAGTCTCCGCCTGAGTTGGAACCTAGCGCCCTCTCGTGTGGGAACCAAAGGTCTACCCACTAGGTCACTAGTCCACGGATGCTATAAAGCTCTGAAAAATGTAATTCAATTTAAATATAAATACTCATATTCCAGATGTAAGCGTGTATCTTTTGATGAAGGACTATTGTTATGATGTATGAAGTGTAATTTATGAGAGACGCCTTAAATCTTTTTGATTTCCATAAAATTGTTGTTTGTGTAATCTAGAAACCTACAATTTATCCCGGAAAGTTGTAAGCAGCTGTCACCCTTTACGCCTATAACTCATATTTTTGTTTGGATCATAAATTATGGAAGTCTAAAATGGAGGCACATAAATATAGAGACACATAACTGTAGCTAGTAGCCCATCTAAATATATAATATTAATACCGGCTTTTTCCGCGGCTTCGCTTGCGTTAAAAAGTATTTTTCCATTTCCATTCCCTATTTCATACCCTTTTGAGTAGAATTTAGTTTTGATAATTTCCTTTTTTTTAACAGATGCCTAATTTACAACGTCTCATCATCAGAGCGACCGTAGCCTAGTGGGTAAGACCTTTGGTTCGCACTCGAGAAGGTGCAGGTTCAAACTCCGTTGGAGGCGTGTACCAATAAGACATTTTCGGATCTTACTTGAGTACATAATACGGATGCTCGTTGTCATGGGAGAGCCATGCTTCGACACGAATAGGACGGCTCGCCCGGAGTGATACAAATACCGAAACGGCGTTGTGCTGTGTTTCGTTCAGTGAGTGAGTTTACAGGTGGCCCAACTTCCCTAATCCCTATTCCCTCATAAAAGGCCGGAAACTCACTTGCGACTCTTCGCTTGTCACGAGTGTTGCTTTCCATACGGCAGTTGCTTTCCATCAGAAAGTCCGTTTGCTCGTTTGCCCCTTAAATATCATTAAAAAATCTACCTACCTATAGTTTTCGCCCCGATCAGTCCAGTGGCCTGGGCGTTGATAGATCTAGATCTAGAGACATAGGTCTTTCAATTAACATTGAACCTTTGTTCACAGAAATTTGAAACTCACTAACTCGTATCTATATTATAATATTTAATCTACTACCTTAACTTCATGCATTACTTCTCCAAGCTATGCGAGAGAACTTAGGGCTGGCAATCACAGTTTAATTAATTAAAGAATGCCAATTTAGTACTAAAATGCTACATGGTTATTTAGCACTTACACTTCCAGCGGCCGTGGAAGTCAGTCCACCCGTGACCACGGCCGCTGGAAAGCAGCCGAAACGTCGGAAATCAAAAAGTGCTCTGCGACAAAATCCGTAAGTGTTAAAAAACCATGAGTGATACTCACGCGAGTATATAAATCTTAAAAATCATTAAAATACTTCTACATTTTTAACTGTTACATATATTTTTTTTCGAGTCAGTCTATGTCTATTGTCTTAATATCTTTAATCTATATATATAAAAGAAAGTCGTGTTAGTTACACCACTTATAACTCAAGAACGGCAGAACAGATTTGGCAGAAAA
>JAOTAV010059425.1:0-14995 GCA_026546445.1 Cyclargus thomasi
ATATATTTAATACTTTTATACTATACACATATTTAAGATTTTTATTATATGATACACATATTTAATACACATCCAAGGTCCCGGAACATTGCAAAATTTTTTGCGGCAGGATTCGAACCTGTGATCCCCGGTTTTAGCTACCAACGCGCTTACCAACTGAGCCACAGAGGTCGTCAGTGTATGAGAATCAAAGAATACATCATAACTGATACTTTCAAGCAAATCGCTTCAATCAATCCACAAAAGAAAATAATTTAACTTTTGTTTTAGGAATAGCGGATTAGGAAAGTTAGGCCACCGGTAAACTCACTGAACGAAACACGGCACAACACCTTTTCACGCCAGTTTTCTGTGAGGCCGGTATCACTCCGGTCGAGCCAGCCCATTCATGCCGAAACATGGCTCTCCCACGGCAAAAATTTATTTAAACTATTTACTTAAAAGTTTGTCGTATAAAGGCGGGGTTAATGTCATACAGCAAGTCTATGCTATTATCTAAGAAAAAGATGAAAGTCCAACTGCTAAACGAATAAGTATTGTATAAGTACTATTATTTGTTATTTATAAATTCATATTACGTCAAAATATTAATAAACATATTTAAGAACAGTATATAATATTAAAAATACATATTGTAATAGGTTATTTTAAGTTGATGTGGTGAAAATTGTTTTTGTTTGTAATAACATATTTGGTTAAGATGATGAGGCAAATGAGCGCATCTCACCGACAAACTTCGGTTTGGCGAGATAAATTTGTATTAGTTCTTAAGTTTCATTAAATTAAATAAATTTATTAAAAAAATGCGACTCATGTAAACGGGGCATGCAGCAAAAAGCATTCATCTAAGTGTAGGGAAACATTGTTTCGTTTATTTCACGTCGCGAATCTTTTCCGCCGCGTTGGGCGCTCATCGTGCGGATTGATTCCGCTGCAGCTTTCGAGTCATTGCTTTATTAGGGTTCCGTACCCGACGAGTAAAAACTTATATTAATAATAATACAAATATTAATAAAATTCGTTTATTTCTCCCGCAACCAGTACAAAGATCAGATGATGTACAGGAATCACAAATTTTGTGGCAGACAGGAGCCCAAACTAGGTTACCCTGTGCCTTGGGACTCCGGGCTCCCCCTCTTCGGATTCTAACGTGACAACATTAGACAGGTAAACATTATTATGAGCTTGATGTCTCCTGTCCGTTTGTCGGTCTCCAGGCTGTACCTCAAGAACGGTAATACCTAGAGAGTTGTAATTTTTACAAAATATGTATTTCTGTTGCCGCTACAATTAAAAATACTAAAAACAAAATAAATTTAATGTGTTTTTTGTCGGTTTCTTCCTGTTGATACTAAATAGGCCAGCAGAACGATTACATCGCTCTATCGCCTTATACGTCGTGTTACATCTGTTTAAATTTCGGAAATACGTTTTCTCAATTTTTTGCTCTCCACTGGCACGGAACCCAACGTGCACGAGTGCAACGCGCTTGGCCGGATTTTAGTTCATAAATTATCACCACGTAATTAAGTCAGTTAAAACCTCCTATATACAATCTCATTCTCATAAAGGCTGGCAACGCACTTGCGACTCTTTCGATGTCACGAGTGTCCATGGGCGACGGTAGTTTCCATCAGGTAATCCGCCTGTTCGCTTGCCCCCTAAATATGATTAAAAAAATATCTCATTGTTAGAATAGCATCTAATTTAAAGGATTTCTAATCTTAATATATAATTCTTGCATGCGAGTGTTTGTCAATGAACCTCTCCCGAGCGACGGGAACGAGTTTGAGGAAATTTGATGTAGGTATTCAAGCTTATTTGAGAATGATTCAGATCCACAAACCAAGTCCGGCAAGACAACGTCTGTCGGGTCCGCTAGTGCTTAGATCCTAATCATATCTTCGATCCAATGTAAATTAGATCAGACCTCACTTCGATGTGAACTTCGAGGTTCAGTCTTCTAAGCACTGAGTAATAACGTTACTGAGATAAACCGACACAGACATACATTACGTGGATGGAGCTAATAATACAATGGCGTTGTAAATGACATCTTTTGAACAAATCGACTTATTCAAAAATCAAATAAATAGTCGAGTCGATTTTTTTAATTTTTTATTTTTAAAAGACGTCCTAAAAATAGAAATATTCAATTGTCTCGAAGATATGGCAATTTAAAAACAAATACATATAATTCACCTTCCTAAAACGCTCCATACAAAACGATACCTAGTTATGACGTCACCTCTAGGTAGTTTGTACGCACCGCAGAACTCGAACAGAAGACTCTGTTCGATAACTATGTTCAATATTGCTTTCATGATAGTGGTTTCATAACAAAAGTTTTTGTTAATTACCTAATTTATCGAATGGTATATAAATATTAAAAAATTGTAACTTTGTAGGCTTTTTACAAAAAAAATGTAGAAGTTATAAATCTGAAATTTTTTGAGAAACAAATTTTTTTACCATAATATCTTAATTTTATTTGAAACGTTAGCGAATTTTTGACCTTGTAGGCTTCTAGCTTAACGAAACCAGTGATAGGGATTTTTTTAATAAAATTGGAAAAAAATTCCAATTTTTTCCAATTTTATTACAATTCAAAACAATTTTCCATTAAACATATTAGTATGGACGGTGTATTCATGGATTTATATGAATTATTTTGATTCGACCATAGTTGTTATTGCTGAGATGTTATAAAACATGTAACCTACGAAAAACCTGTTCTCTTATTTAAAAATAAAGATCTTCGTATCTCCAAAATATACAATTTTAACGTATGTTTATTTTTGCATTTTAAATTGAATTTTTTGTAAAAATGTACGTACGTATTTAGGTACGTACGTACGTTAAGTTCTACACACTACAGTACAAAAAATATTTGAAGCCCATTGAAGTCAAAATATTATAATTAATATTCAGTTGAACTAAGTTATTGTAATTGGGGTCACCCGTTTTAACTGACTGTAAATAAATAAATTTGTAGTCAAAAATCTAATTTTAGAATGATTTGTCTGAAATAATATATATCACTGGCGAACGAACGACGGAGAGGAGGGCAATCGACAAATAAAAAGAGATTTTAAGTCTGAAATAGTTCTTTGAGACGATCTCAAGTTTCCACCGAGAATCTTGAGCGTTCTGTTGACATTATCAGACCGAAATTAGTCTTTTATTTACTG
This sequence comes from Cyclargus thomasi, assembly GCA_026546445.1. NCBI lineage: Eukaryota > Metazoa > Arthropoda > Insecta > Lepidoptera > Lycaenidae > Cyclargus > Cyclargus thomasi. The sequence goes on from JAOTAV010059425.1 coordinate 3,192, forward strand.
CGTTGACGTTTTACTAAAGGTCAAATAAAAACGACTGCTTTTAGTCATTCGTGGTTATAGTTTTACAGTTTTTAGGGCTCCGTAATATATCATATATATAAAACAGAGACGGGTTTGTTACAACACTTATAACTCAAGATCTGCTGAACCAATTTTCATGATTATTGAAACGTTGGATTTGTCTCCGCTCCGAATAGCAGAATACATCTTAAAAACAAATGAAAACGGATATGTGTTATAAATACTTAATCATTTCGATAAATTCTCATTTGATTGCTACATGTCAAGCATTTGCCAATCCAATCCTGTCAAATACCTACTGTTAATTCATGAGTGCGTTCAGAAATTTATTTTGTGTAAAATGTCTCGAAAGTTCATTATCTGTTATATTTGTTTCTTTTAGACATTAATTTGTGTAAATTATTTACTTATTATGTACTAATTTATTTCCGAAAATAATACCTAAGATTGTTTGTACAGGTTAACAAATGTGTAAATGTCTTTTTATAAGTGTCTATGATTTTTCTTCACAGCTGATGACCGACACGACTGGCGAGAGATCAAGCGCAGGATCAACTTCTTACATGCCCATCCGACGCATGGATCATCTTACTTGTCAGACAATCAGGTGATCAGCCTGCATTGTCCTAACCAAACCTGGAAATAATATGTTTCCAACGCCGGATTCAAACCCGTGACTACCAACTGGCTCAAGCTACCAACGCACTTGCCAACCGAGTCACAGATGTCGTCATATGTTATACCTTTTCAATGGTGCCTAAAATCGATCTCGATAGAACGATGTAGCCTTCAGCTTACATACGTGTACTCTATCTTATAGAATTTGTGTAATTAATCCCTTAGAGCAATCACACATAATATTGATTAATTGATACAAATTAGAATTCTTAATTCTCGACGTAAATGAACTCATTGCAACCTCAAGAGGCATCATTGAAACTCGATGTTATTTAAGAGAAATTTTAGTAGGTCCTACGTTACGTGGCTTAGATCAATTCAATAATAAACACGTTTACCAACTTCCACAATCCTAGGGGGATTTACACTTATTCCGTCATAAATGCCGGCAACGCACTTGCGACCCTTCGGATGTCACGAAACCGTCTGCTGGTTTGCCCTCTAAATATCATAATAAAAAAAATTAAAAAACCTGAAGTTTGTAATCTATAAAAGCCTGAAAAGCGTGGGTGCTAATCCTTTGGCACATAATTCTATCATTGTGTTCAACCTTTTGTTTGGTATATAAAAAGCTGAAGAATGATCGCGGCACATACATTCTCGTAACACAATGTCAAGAGACATAAGAAACTCTCGATCATCAATTTGCCTAACAATAGACAGGTAGAGACCTCTCCAATTAAAAGGGCGGGAAGAACCGCGCATGCGTTAACAAAGTCAGTCTTGGTCACGCGAATCAGTCGTGCCGCGAGCGAGCTCGAGGCCGCACGCTGGTCACCACGAAATTACGTAACGTACACGATCTCGCGATCCTTAGAACCTAAAATGTCCCGTTAAAATTCAGTGTTTAAAATCTACTTTACGTCCGCGTTTTCTCGATAGACTAGTATGTCCGTTGTAAATCCGGTCTAAGTACGGTTTTAGTCCGGTCCCAGTCCGCTATGCCGGTATGCTTGCGTTGGTGGTGTTGTTGACAGTGCTGGACTTGTGTGTGCCGCTGTACCATGATCAGTTCGCGCTGCATGTCCCTGACGGGCGGGCGGATGAACTGGCCCATAGGCACGGCTTCGTTAATCATGGACAGGTAAGGAGTTGCAAGAGTTTTCACCGTTCAATCAGAAGATGTACAGGGACGGTATTATACGAAAGAACTAAGCAGACACAAAATAAATGAAATGGTACTATGGGATGGAGTTAGGTACCTAGAGATAGAAAAGGTATGGGTTTTATGGGATAGAACTAAGTAGAGGCTTAAACATTTATATGACAGTTTTAAACGATAGGACTAAGTTGAAGCTGGAAAAAACGAGGCTAGAGTTGACATAAAATTACCAATAAACGCCTAACGTAATCACATGAAAGGTTTTTCAAGACGCTAGTAAAAATTTTATTGATTTACTGTTTACAATATAAGAAATTATCTAGTTGATACATGAATTGTTAGTTTTTTTTTGTTATTCTATAAACATAAAAAATATAAATAACAATGATATCGAAAAGGAATGGCTGGATTCAAAAGGTTTTAAAAAGGGCATATTATTGGCAAAATGTCCGAGAATAAGCAAAACTTACTTGGTGATGTTACCGAAAAAGTACGGGTTTTCAAAAGTTTTATTTTGGGCACACAGATTTTCATATAACGGCAGAATTAAGATTATTTTTAATAATAATGAAGTTCCGTTTCATGCTGGATCATAAAAAGTTACGTGCGGGATGCTTATAATGGAAAAGAATGTGATAATATCAAGACGAAGAAATTATTCACAAAATTTCTTGTCTAATTCATCTTGACTTGCTTCTTCATAATATGAAACAAAAAAGGTTTAAAACATGTTCAAGAAAGATATGACGTAGGAAACTTCATACAGAAATTATTTTACCCCGTGAAAACCTTTTCGCTGGATGAAATTAATTTTTAAGTTTGTTTCGTTAAAATAGGTTGAAACGCTTTCAAGTTTCTAATTATGACGTAAAGTGCGTCGTAATTGAAGACGTAAGTGGAAGAAGCGGGTAGCTAACATTAAAATAAAACTGCCGAATTTTTGCGTTGCATTAGGACCGGAAGAATTATTTGAAATTTAAATATTGTGAATTTGATGTGTACCCAGATAGACAAGCTAGATATTGCAGTCGCTAAATTATGAGATGTAACAAAACTTTTGTGAAAAAAATGTGTATTTACTCGAAGGTTGTAAAATATTAGTTTTGAACTTTTTCCACTTACGTCTTTAATCTATTTTTGTCATATAATATATTTTAAAACTGTCTCTTTTTCAACAAATTAAAACATCATAGAATCGCTACGCCGCCGAAGCAGTTGTCTTAAAACTGTAGTTCTCGTCTTCAAATCCGTAGCACTGTTCTACGACATTGTAGCACTTATCTACGACTTAGAAACACTGGTTTTAAAATTCTTGTTTTCGTCTACGAATACGTAGCACTGTTCTAAGACATCGTGGCAATTGTCTACGATATCGTAGCACTTATCTACGACATCGTTGCACTTTTATACGACACGAGAGCATTTGTTTACGACAGCGTAGCAAACAATCATTTGTTTGCTACGATGTCGTAAACAAATGCTCTACGTGCACACGTAGACAACTACGACATAGAAATGCTTAAATGACACAACTATAAAACGAATAAAATGTTTATATAATGTTTCACACAACAAAAAAAAACATTCATAAAAACATGATCCAATTTTCCGCAAACAGAATTTTATATGCGCATGCAAATTTCGAACATGATGTAATAAAGATATAAACTGATACAAAACGTATTTGGTTTCAAAATATTCGCCACAAAGTTGCTATTTATATATATGAATAAAGTTTACCGACTTTTATAGGTCGAAGCTAAAGAAAAACAACAATCGAGTATTGATAAGAATTAAACTTACTAGTGAACTTATACAGACTTATATAGACTTGTTTATTACTACACAGTTTTATAATTAGTAAGTGGACCAATAAATTCTGCCAATTTCTGTCACAAATCTATTCTATACAAATGAAGATAATTTTAACATAAAATAAAGGTGAATATTATTACGAAGTAAGGTCCCACGCTTCGATTGACCGGTTCTATTCAAACTGCGCTTCTGTTCCCTCAGTGTTATAATCTTGTTGGACGCGGAATACCGTTTATCCGCATTTATTGTGCAGTATGTTTTTTGCACTATTCGCACTGCATTTTTTTTATGATATTTAGGGGGCAAGCGAGCAGACGGGTTACCTAAACTCACTCTCTGAACGAAACACAGCACAATGCCGTTTCACGCCAGTTTGCTGTGAGGCCGTGGTATTACTCCGGTCGACATTCATGCCGAAGCATGGCAATATTATGTACTTGTGATTAGAAAAAGTCACGGATTTATAGAAGGAACTATTTTAGTAGCGTTATTTAGTTTGTATTTCGTGTACATTTTCTGCAAAATTCCCGGCTAAGTCAAGGCGCGAGTACTTAAGCCTGCCTTGAAGTTTAATTGCTTTGTGAATTATAATGAAATTCAGTTTTAACGTAGCGGATAATGTTATCTGTTTTACTTAAAAATAAGGATAATATGTGTGTTTGTGAAGATAAAGACTTTCTTTGATTATGAAACATTTAGTTCACCCATTTCAGGTTGTTTTTGCTGAAACTACTGATCGGATAGTATTCGTTGATGTAGATATGATTATTTCTATTTCAATTAAATGTTTCCGTTCACGTAGGTTAGATATTAGTACAAAATTATCAAAAGCTAGTTGAAAATCCATACTTATATTATAAATGTGAAAGTGTCTGTCTATCTGTTACATGTTCATGCACAAACCGCTGAACTGATTTTGCTGAAATTTGGTATGGAGATACTTTTAGTCCCGGGGAAATTCATAACATACTTCTTATCCGAAAAAGGTTTCTGCATGAAAGATTTATCTGTCTGTAACCTCTAAATTGTTTTTAAGAAAGAATCTCTAACATCGATTTTCATATTGATTAGTAGAAATACTTTGGGTATCAGAAAAGTTCTAGAGTTGTAATTCGAATATGTTTGAGATATTAGATGTTGCATGCAGCTTTACTCGCGTGAAACTCGCGTCCTTTGGAAACACGATGTTCTTCCATAACCGAAAACCACTGACGACCTCTGTGGCGCAGTTGGTAAGCGCGTTGGTAGTTTAAACCGAGGGTCACGGGTTCGAATCCCGCCGACAAAGCAAAAGCTTTTCAATATTCCGGGGTCTTGGATGTGTATTAAATATATGTATCATATAATAAAAATCTTAAATATGTGTATATTATAAAAGTATTAAATATATTTCCGTAGTCTGGTACCCGTAACACAAGTCCCTCGGGTACTTAGCAAGGGGTAAGACTGACGTGGTATGAAGCGTTCATTCGATATTATTATATTATTATTAAAAAGCTTACGCCACTCTCCGTCATTTTCATATTGGTATTAGAATTGGTTTTGCATTTATTATTTTCGTAAACACAGAACCAAAACTATGTGCTGTGAGAATGTATTGTTTCATAATCGGTACGTTCCCCTAATCAAAATACCACATTAAGCCTCACCCATCAGGGAAAATACCATAAAATACCCACGAAATATATCACACAGACCATAAAATAAAATGAATTATGAAATAACGTTAACATTGAATATATTATAACGTAACGGATGAAAATGAATTCATGGAAAAATAAGCGTTGAGATAAATGTAACGGAAAAACTCGTGTTAGGGTGAGGGTAACTAAAATATTTGAGGATAGAAATAGAATAATATGTGCCTCCTCGTGTGATGAATGTCTGTTTGTTTTAATTATATTTGTTTATTAGTTTAAGCCTTTTATATAAAAATGGATGATGCCCGCAACTGATTTGTGCCTAAATTAGTTTTTTAGCGCTCGAACCGTAAATTTACGTCCTTTCCCGGAATTCAAAGTATATTTCACAAAAATAATAAAAATTAATTTTGATTTAAAGACTAGATGTTGCTCGCGAATACTTGTGCGCGTAAAACTTTATAAATTAATCGGTTTTCTCAATATTTTTTGATTACCGCTCGGCTCCTATTGGTCGTAGGGAAAGTTTTTATAGCCTATACTATTACCCCGATAAATGGACAAGGCAACACGAAAGAAAATTTTGTACAGTAGTTCCTGAGATTAGCGCATTAAAAAAAATCTTCAGCTTTAAATTGTCAGTATAAATTACACACTCAAAGTTGTGTGTACACAATACACGCACCAAATTTTCTAGAATTCTTTTAGCGTTATATAAAGATAAAAGTTATATAAAGGTATTATTATGTGAAGATACTTGATCATAACGGGTCAAAATTAGTTTATTGCACGGAAACCGTATATTTTACACGGTAAAAGTATTTCATATCATATTCCGGGACTCGAAGTATCTTCATACTAAATTTCATTAAAATTTGTTCAGCAGCTTCGGCGCAAGGCAATGACAAGGTCCAATATCCATGTCTACAAATGATCGACGCAAATTTTATAGGCAGTATAGTAATCGCAGGTTACAAATATGCGAAATAATATACCAAGGGCCTGTTTCACCGCTTACAGATAGTCTATTTATTTGACAGATACAACTTTATTTAACAGATTTTGTATGGAGAACCTGTCAAAAAATGTGTGGATAGCCTAACAGAAACATTAACAGTTAGTGGTGAAACAGGCCCATAAACATACAAATATATGAAACTGTGTTTGTTTATTTTTTTCTCCTTGTTATCCATATAATATGCTGCTATCCATAACCAATCGACTTTATTTTTGCCTTAACTTTATTTTTATTATATTTAACAATTTATTGTGCACAAGTAACATTAAAACATTACAATTTACATGGAGAAACGACACAAAGGTAACTTTAGTTGAAAGAATGGAGAATAACATAGCCATTCGATTTTCGATTTCACGCGAGGGAAGCTGCGAGCAAAAGTTAGTTCATCATATAAGAAGGGTGTATTAAAGCTGTACCAATGGTAAGGTTAATGAATTGCCACATCCGAGTTCACGGGACGTGAGCTTCTAATCCACAAGTAATCTCACCGTGACGTCAGAGTCTTATGAAACTGGTGTTTACACAGGTACTCTAAGACTTAATCTTAAGTTGTGGTTTCGTTGCAATTTTTTTCACAAAAATCATCTTTTTATATGATACTAGCTGACCCAAAAAAAAAACTAACATTTATGGGGATAAAAAATAAATATTGGCCGATTCTCATAGATACCGGATAAGCACAAAAAATTTCATCAAAATCGGTCAAGCCGTTTCGGAGGAGTATGGCAACGAAAACTGTGACACGAGAATTTATTTATTAGATTTTAGGGGGCAAGCGAGCAGACGAGTTACCCAATGGAAAGCAACTACCGTCGCCCATGGACGCTCGCGAGACCCGAAGAGTCGCAAGTGCGTTGCCGGCCTTTATGAAGGAATAGGAAATGGTAGTAGAAATATTTTCAAGCAATTTCAAGGTTATAAAAAAGAAATTGCTTTGAAAAAATTGTTTAACATTGAACATTTAGTGGACGTTTTCAAATAACATGTAGATGAATGTGACATGAGATATCCGGGTAGCTTGGTTATGAAAATATTAGGCTTTATTGTTCTATGTTTTTATCTGATGGTTTATACGATATTTCGGTACTTAAAAAAAACTTTTTAAGTGCCGAACTAGGAAATATGGTTTTTATACCATGACAACCGGATATATGTAGAAAGCCTACACTAGCCCAAACGGAGCGCTCGAGTAAATCAAAAATTACCCTCTTGGGCTCCCCTACTATAAAATTCACTAATATTTCACTCCGGCTTAGTCTGTGTGACGATATTCCATAGCAGCCTTAAATTGAAATAAAAACTATTAGGCCCCATCTGTCTGTCTCATCGAAATCTGTGTAGAAATTGTTAGCTAAATTGACCTACAAAAAGTGTGAAAGTTATCACGTTTTTATATTAACTCGCTTTGACTGCGGATTTCCTCGTTACAGGAAGTATTTTCGTACAACTTTTCATCTCCTTACCTTGAATATAGAATTCATTTCTCAGCGGATGCCTCATAACGTATATATGCATGCCAAATTTCAGCCTGTCCTTTCGCCTGTGTTTCATCTCTGAGTTTCATAACATATCTAAATAAGATTTTGCACCCCTACAATCTAACCAATAACATTGTAGAAAAGCATTGAAAAATCGTCTCTAAATTCTCCTACTTCTGTTTCGTGTCATATGAGAAATACATTTGCTAGACTCGAGCACTGCAAGCGACGTGAGCCGACAACACCGATTTATCATTTTACAGTTTACAAAATAAACTTAACTCGACTTATATACTGGTTTTTAACCGATTGCGAAGGTAGGGTAAAGATGTTCCATGAATGTGGTTACATTTTTTTATGATATGAAGGGGGCAAGCGAGCTGATGGGTTACCTGATGGAAAGCAACTGCCGTTGTTCATAGAGACTCGAGACATCCGAAGAATCACAAGTGCGTTGCCGGCCTTTATGAAGGAATTGGAATGGGAGTAAGAAAAGGGATTAGGGAAGTTGGGTCACCGGTAAACTCACTCACTGAACGAAACACAGCACAACGCCGTTTCACGCGAGTATTTTGAGACATTATTCTATTTTTAACTCAATATTTCTCTGGCTTACAATTAATAATCAAAAGATAATCAAAAGTCGGATACCGGAAATAATTTAAGCGCCTTCTGTTCATACATAAAAATACTTGATCTCACTTTTAATAGAATATTAATTAATATTGACATGTTAAGATCCCATTAATTATAACAATAAGTTGACTTTTTATTATTGTTGGTTGTAAGCTATAACCACAGGCAAAATGTGTGACATACATATTATAGCAGAATATTTTTACTCTGTGACGTATTCATACTCATATTGTAAATGCGAAAGTATGTCAGTCTATCTGTCTGTCTGTTTCCCCTTCACGCCGTAACCACCGAACATGATTCGCTAAAGTTTGATATGGAGATACTTTGCGTCCTGGGAAAGGATATGGATCATTTTATCCTGGAAAAATGTACGGTTCCAGCCCGATAAACGAATTTTTAGGCAACGATTTCACGGGAATCGTCTAGAAAGTTGTAACCGCAGCCTTATTGTGTGACATTATTGTGTGACATTATTGTGTTTTACTCTGTGACACATAAAATAACACTGCATTGTGTGTATAATGTGTCACAGAAATAAGGATTTAAATTAAAAACAATAAATCTACAAATTGAAAATTATCATTTTTATGGTTCCCTACTCAAAGGACGAAAATGGGACCCCATTACTAAGACTTCGATGTCTGTCCTATTCTGTCTGTTCGTCTATCTAATAAAATCAATCGTCTTGCTAAATCAAAGCTTTAATATTAAAGCATCAGTTAGTCAGTAAAATACTATAATAATAGTCAGTAATAAATAAATAGTATCTTATAATAGAATAATGATTCCAAAATATAAATATAATAAAAATTACCACACCGGTGTCGGTAACGGATACCAGGAATTATTTTATAGTGCCCAAGTACGCAGTACACGTGATCACGCACTCTTCGTTTACTCTCATAACCCAGTGGGACAAATCTTATTATATGTGACATAAGCAAACGGATAATAAATCCATCAATACACCCTCAAAAACTCTTACATTCATAATAGAAACTGTTCTACTACAAAAGCAATAGATGGTCCAATACTCAAGAAATAAATCTCCAAGGAAAACTAATACCTTTATCTCGCATGAAAAACTAAAAGCGATGTTCCCATACGAAACGAAATGGGAAAAAATAAGAAACATCTTAGATTCGTGAGTCTATTGCTTCCAAAACTTGGGCCAATCTTTCACCCCTCCCTTTGGGTTTGAATATTAAATGTATTGACGTATTGTGGACGTGTGTGGTTTTAAATAATAAAGTAGTTGGTTAGCTGCGTGTAGCTTCGAAAGGTATGAAAAACATACACCCGGACAAAACATTTCGTATGAAAAATAATAGAATAATAGCAGGGTATATCTGTACTTTGCTATATGCAGAGTAAATCTGTACTTTGCTATACGCAGAGTATATCTGTACTTTGCTATATGCAAAGTATATTTGTATTTTGCTATACTATGTTGAGTCTAGTCTAGTCTTTAAAGTACTTTTTTGTACTCCATAAAATGGCCTAAGCTCCGTTGCGCCAAACTTTGTTTATCGCGCTCGGGTCCCGGGTTGCAGGCGTCTATTCATGAATCGAACCACGCCGTGGTGCGCGTTCATTCTTACCCGCGATTACAGAGGACAGCCTTTGACGCAATACATTCATCGTTCACTGATTTATGTATATGTATGATAAACGATCATTTAATTACAGTATCATACCTTTAATTTTTTTAGAATAAAAAGTTTTTTATACCCTTCCCCGGAACTCAAAATATCTCCATACCATAGCAAAATGCTTCAGTGGCTTGGGCGTGAAGAGCTTACAGACAAACAGAGACACTTTCAAATTTATAATATTAAGTACTGAACAACGTATGTCGAGTCCGCTAATATTAATCCAATGGATGTGTTATATTTTTTATAAATAAGCGTCCGTGGCCTAATGGGTAAGACCTTTGGGTCACACTCGAGAGGGCGCAGGTTCGAGCCCCGGTGGAGGCGTGTACTAATGAGCATTTTCCGATCTCAAGTACAAAATACGGATGCACATTGTCATGGGAGAGTCATGCTTCGGCACGAATGGGCCGGCTCGACCGGAGTAATACGACGGCCTCACAGAAAGCTGGCGTGAAACGGCGTTGTGCTGTGTTTCGTTCAGTGAGAGAGTTTACCGGTGGTACCAACTTCCCTAATCCCTTATCCCTATTCCCATTCCCTATTCCCTCATAGAGGCCGGCAACGTACTTGCGACTCTTCGGATATCGCCAGTGTCTATGGGTGACGCCAGTTACTGTACATCTGGTAACTCGTCTGCTCGTTTGCCCCTAAATATCATAAAAAAAATAATAAAAAAAAATATAAATAGGATTGGTACACCAAAAAAAACATGCAAATGATACAAGAAAATTTTTGAATAGTTAATGATCTACAAAAGGCGAACCTATTGCAAATAAGCAATCTCTACCGGTCATCCTGTTAATGTAATTTGTGATAAAGCGTACACAGATTCAATTCCGCAACACAAGGACGTTGTCAGTTTCAAGCTGAGCCCTCTGAAGCGTAGTCCTTTAGGGGAATTAAAAAAGTCCCTAATTGAGTATCATTTAAAATATGTTAAAAACATTAAAATGTTCCTCCTAAAGGCTTTATTTACCCTCACGGGATTGTTCCCGTACAATAGCTTGTTTACTTTGTAATTAGGCCAGTGTAAAAAAAGGAATTCGGCTCTTTACAACAAATACATAAGCCTATTGTCTGCTTTGGAGCGATTCTTTTGTGTTGTCTGAAATATTTTCGAGTAATATTATGAGTGTCGACTGCTGTTACCTTTTCGGGTCAGTTACGCTTTTTAAGCTGCTGGTTTTGTGAAGACCTGCGCTTTAGGGTTCCGTAGTCAATGGGTAAAACGGCGTATCGTTGCAGTGTAAATTGGTCCTGAAACTTCCATGTCTGTCTGTCTATTCGTATATTTCAAGACTATAACTGAGGAACGGTAATAAACAAAAGTTGAACTTTTCATATTTTTCTGTATTTTTCTGTTTGTACGTTGTTGTTTTTCTCTATTGCGGTATGGAACTGGTTTTTATGACTCGGTCTAGTCGCGTTTCGTCCAATTTCTTCGAGCATGTCCTCGTCCTGCCAGTACGCAAAAATGAGTACGATTTTTATGGGCAAAGCTGTACCAACGCGTAACTTTCTGCCTCGCACAGTAAAACTTCGGAATTAACTATCACCAGAAGTATTTCCGGACTGATACGACCTGCAAACCTTCAAAAAGAAAGCGTGTTAAAAGGCCAGCAACGCATCTGCAACTCTTTTTGATTTTTTTGAATTTGACGACCTCTGTGGCTCAGTGGGTAAGCGCGTTGGTAGCTTACGCCGGGGGTCGCGGGTTCGAATCCCGCCGACGGAACAAAAAAGTTTTTCAATGTT
>JAOTAV010059447.1:0-14992 GCA_026546445.1 Cyclargus thomasi
ACATTATTGTTAATGTCAGTCCATCACGCTTTCGGACTTTTATGTATATAATAATTTATAAGTATATATAATATATTTTTTAAAAAGTTTTTTTGTATTGTCTACCTTTGCAGACTAGTCTCTGTTAACGGGGTTGACATAACGCGACCAATTAAGATCCGCAACCTGGCTTTGTATCAACTTCTATGGTGGTAGTAGTAGGTAGTTTCGTATAGACAAGAGTAATTCCATTCGTAAACTAGTAAATTCAGACAGTTTTTTCAACTCGAAACTAGAAGTACACTACCTTGCTACCATATTGTTATGCTTGCTGTCTTCATTTGAAAAACTAGTCTCGTGTACCCAGGGCATTACGCCCAGTTCTGCCTGGCAGGCTTTAGGGTAATCCTTGTCAATGTAATCCTGCATTTTGTATGTAACTTGAAGGATATTCTTTATGCTACAGTATAGTACGAAAAAAAATGCAATAAATGAAAACATATTGCTCTATTGACTTAGCAGTGACATGCTGACTATGACTATATCATGATCATGACTATGTCGTTTGGTCGTGTTCAGTCAATTTAATAATAGGTAGTTATTATGATGGTATAACACGGCCGAATTCAGTAGGTTCGCTATCTGGCTAGTGTATCGTCACATGTCGCTTAAGTGCGATCTCGCCCACAGTTAGGCCACAAATTATCCGAATTTCTGATCAGAAAAATTTGGACACTCTGCCGTTCATATGCTTTATTTTAGACCCCGCGTACTATCCGAAATTTCTGATAGGTTTTTATTTGTCAAGCGTCCGAATTTTTCTAATTAGAAATTTGGATAATGTGCGGCAGGGCTTAAACATTACTCGCCGTACGGCACAGCAACAAATTATATGACTTTGCTCAAACCCAGATAGACGCAAGTGAGCTTCGCTTACAGTTCCGACTTCTCTAGATACTTCATTATGAAATATAGATACAGCATCCCAAAACTTTTAAGTGGGTTAATTTTGTTTGCTCTCTGTTAGTTTGCTAACAGTTTGTGTATTTTATTGTGCTCAAAATTTTGTGAGAATTTGCATGTAAACAAAACTTTAAATTAACAAAATACGCTACACTCACTATATTTAACTTTATACAGATAAAAAGCAGCTTATTATCTGTATAAAGTTAAATGTAGGAACACAACAGGAAGACTAACAACGTATATTAAGTATTAATATACGTTGTTAGTCTTCCTGTTGTGATTGGAAATGTCAACAACTTGTCATTTAACAAACTATTAATTTGCATGCCAATAAGCGCCAAGTGTTCTCTTTTTGCTACCGTGCACGCGGTGTGCACCTACATTGCACCCAGCGAATATGTAGCTTACTCCGTGATCTTTACGACGTGTCTCTATGAGTAACATGAAGTATGTAAATTTGTTAAAAAAAATGTAAATACCTCAAAAAGCTGTTCCCGCGCATGTCGCAGCTGCGTGTCCCGCGCACTGAGCGCCGCCGCCAGCTGCAGCGAGCGTTCGGCCTCGTCGCGAGCGTGACGCAGCAACGCCGCGCGTTCGCGTTCGCGCTCCGCCCGCTCGGCACCGAGCGCGGATGACGCACCGCCTCGAGAGCGCATCTAGAAATAATACATCAACGGTAAAAAAGGAGATTTGTCATTTTGGACACAAACACAAGGATGTTGGAAAATAAAGTCATATGACAATAGCAGAAGGTTTTCAAAATATAAAGAGTTGTTAAAACTTTCGAATACTTTTTGCAGTACATATTATTATGAGTGCTTTATCAACGACCTTTGTGGCTGGAGCCCGCGGTACCCGACTTCTATGTCTCATTGAAAATGCAATATTTGTCGATCTCCAGGTCCCAGGGGACACAATGATTTATAATATTCACGCCTTATAAACGATGACTGATTTTTATGAGACACACGAATGTCCGCAATCAATCTCATTGAAGAGGTCCTCCACTCTTGAATAATGTCAGAAAAATGATAGGCCATACAAACTAACAGGATTATCTTGGCGCGTGTCCCAAATAAGAATTATTACTTACAACTAAATGATATTGAAGATTGTCTTTTACGAGTAGACTATAAGTAAAGTTATATTTTGCAGCAAACCTAACCTTGCGATTTTTTTTTTGCATACTTTATACATCAAAACGTATTTTTGTTCCAAATTAATTTAAGGACCTCGCTATGCTGGTCGACCATAATATTGATAATCCTACTATGATATTTAGGGGACAAGCGAGCAGACGGGGTTACCTGATGGTGAGTTTGTGAGTGTGTGTATTTGTTACTCCTTCACGCTTTAACAGCTGGACCGATTTCGATAAAATTTGGCATGGAGCTAGCTAATATTCTGAATTAACACATACACAATTTTTACGCGGGTAGCGTCGCGTGGCACAGCTAGTAAAGTACACATAGAACCGAATTTTATAATCGAGTAACATTTTAACATCACGATTGAACGCTGGTGTTATTCCATATTTAAGCCATATAGTTGGCAAGTCTCTATGGTACATAATATGCATTAAAATTGATCACCTGACCTAATCTATGCAAAAAAAAAACACAGAACAACTATACTTTACTCAGCGCTACATGCAAAACGTTTAACAAGATAATTTTCATTTGAATGTAAATTGCGAGCACATTTCATATTACGTAGATCCTCTATACATTTAACTACACAATTACGTCGTAACTAACATATAAAGCTTACTAGCAGAATATTATATCTTACATAACACAAAAATATTGTAATACCAGCTCGTCGGTTAAGAATTTGTGTTGCTGCGTTGCGACGACTATTTTGGTGGTGAAACCGCGCACTAGCACGAAACCGACACTTCCGTAGACGGTAGAACTGACGTTTTTAAAAGGCCGGCAATGCAATTTTAACGCAGTAAAGATATTCAGATTTCAGATACAGTAAATGCCCTGTGTTTGAAACAGATACTAACAGCCGCGCGGCTCTTGACGTGTGCTAGGGCTGTCTCTTGGTAGTACTTTAATTACCCGACCGAAAGTGGATAGGTCTAATGTTTACATATCTGTCAAAACTAAAACAAAAGAAGCGTTCGAAGACAACACGAATATGGCGGATTTTCTCTGACATATCATAAACAAATAATATCGTCCAATATATGAATTCTCCCAATAATACGAATTTTACGGATGTATGTTTTCGACTCGAAATGATTATTTTATGTACAAACTTGGACAATTATCATTCATGTCTACCGCAAACTCAATATAAAAGTATTTATTTACCTTTCGGAATTTCCCGGTTATGAAAAATATGTTAATTCCGGGTGCGTTAATGCTGCTTTAATTCAACCATGTACAGCACAATACACGTTACGATTTTTTTGCTTGTTACAATTTTCCATTCTCCAACTTTCACCATGTGCTGGCCACTATATATCACTCCCGAATGTATCTAGATTGAGATGGAGGCGCGTCAGTTTGACAGCTTTCCGGCCGTTTATATGCAATATATTCCTATTCTGTGCTTTTGATATTACAAGTATCATGGGCAACGGTTGCTTTCCGTCAGGTGACCTCCTTACCTTACCCTGTAATTTCACAAAGAAATAGAATTTTGTTATGATCAGTACTTTGCATGTGTGAACCTCTGTGTACCGTAATACAAGACAAACCGACCGCTTGAACGATTGACCGAGTCACCGCTCTCTGTATATTTAAGAGTGTCCGTGACCAAGCGGGTAAGACCTTTGGTTCGCACTCAAAAGGATGCAGGGTCATACCCGGGTGGAGGCGTGTACCAGTGAGAATTTTTTCGATCTCAAGTACATAATACGGATGCTGATTGTCGTGGGAGAACCATACCGGTTACATGGGCCGGCTCGACCAGAGTCATACCACACAGAAAACTGGCGTTGTGCTGTGTTTCATTCAGTGAGTGAGTTTAACGGTGGCCCAACTTCCCTAGTCCCCGATTTTCCCAATCCCAATTCCCACGTAAAGACCGGCAACGCACTTGCGACTCTTCGGTTGTCACGAGTGTCCATGGGCGACGGCAGTTGCTTTTTTAGGTAACCCACCTGCTCGCTTGTGATGTCATTTTAGCCTAATCGGTCCAGTGGTTTGGTCCGTGCACGGATAGGGGCAACCCCTAAATACCATTAAAAAAATATAATAGATCCTTAACAACACCAAGGACCGTATAATGAAAATTTGTACCTGCTCATAATTCCTGATGAAGTCCCTGAGCTCCTTCTCTTTGTCCTCGAGCGTGGCGTACAGCTGCTTCATTTGGTTCAGTAAATCAAATTTCTCCGCCTTCAACCTTTTCTTGTCCGCCTTCAGAGCTGCGGAAAACAACGGCCTCATAAGATATACTCGTAAATTATAAGAAAAGGTTCTGTTTATAAATATAGCGTAATATGAACGTTGTACAAGTTATGAAGGTCAAAGAAGAGACGTAAGTAAGATCTGTATAAAAGAATGAAAAAGTGATTCTAAGTAAAATCTATATATACGTATGAAAAAGTTTTTCTAAGTAAAATCTGTATATACGTATGAAAAAGTGATTCTAAGTAAAATCTGTATATACGTATGAAAAAGTGATTCTAAGTTATCGTTTCTTATAGTTCACCTTATTATTTTTTATTCTATTCAATATTTAAAATGCGTGTTTTTACTTTCGAATTAATTTTTACATGTAATTGAAATGCAGTGAAAAGGTGCTTATTACATTTTAATTATACATGTAAATCTTACTTGAAATGAAACTCAATGTTTATTTGACACCACCAAAGACATGACAACCCGTAGCATAAAATCACGCTAAATATTCACTCTATTAGAAAGCCAGATTCTCCGAATCCTATTTTAAATCCCGAGCGACTTGGCAAAATTTAAAAGCTCGTTTTCGTGTCTTTTGCCGACCTCCAACGTAATGCCTTTAGAGATACTTACTGCTTGAATAAACTCGTGTCCGATCTGACAACATTTTAAGAATTTCATACGATCTTCGAGATGTTCAAATACTTTTCCTCTAATCGAATCCTCCGTAACTCGTAGACGAAAATAAATTCCAATTTTATTTACTCTTCTTGCGCTCTCGAGATATTTTATACTCAAGAAATACTCATTCTATTTCAAACCGTTTAGAGCACTATATTTTATCAAAAAACAACAAAATAAGAAAGAAGTCTTTGCTTTGTATTAAAAATTTGCGTACCCATGTTACATATCTTTTTATTATATACATATTCAATCTTAAGCTTTACCGTACCCGAACGGAAAATCTCTAAAACTAGTACATAATATATTTTGTCCTCATATCTGTCACTTCCTTATATAGGCATAGTATGATGGGTTACTCATCATAGCTGACAGGTTATAACGCCCCTACGATTCGGGTGTTGAGGGTGAAACTTGCCAAATTATATCCAATTATAGATATCACATGGTAGCTAAAGCGAACAATTGACGATGATTATTTAGTTATATAATATTATGTCTTACGTACCATAAGCGTAAGTTTTCAAATTCTATTAAAATCTAGAACATTAATTTTTTTTCAGTTTAAAATAATGACTTTTTGCAATGTACACAAGTGATTATTAAAATAAGTTTTTTCGGGTTTCAATTTAAAAACGAAATTTTAGAACTTTTAAAATATTTACGTACATAAGTGACACACAATTTTACTACATTAACAAGATATTTGTATTGATATAAATCTCCAACACAATACATTACTGTGTATTGTCATTAAATGCTACAGAAATCACCCAGCAAGTCGACACCATACTAGCAGGAATAACAAACATGAAAGCGTATTGTATGGACCATTCACAGACATTCTACCTCGGAGTTGAGCGAAAATAATCCTTATATGGTAAGTACAAAGGAGTTTCTAACTAGAATGTCTACAGGACTGGCCACGACGTTGTTCCGGCGACCTATTTCGCTCTAATGCAGTTTATCATTTTGTCAGCCTTTTTAAACTTAAAAGCAGACATACAAGTATATTAGCTATACTCTAAGCAGGATAATGGACTTAGTATGCATATGCACATAAAGGACATGATTTATGCATGGTTTTTAGAGATTGTGTTATGCGAGTATCTTTTAGCTTGTGATGGCATAAAACAAACTTTTATAACACAATCTAACTATGAAAGCTCTTAAACCTCGATTATATAATTCTGACTAAAGACTCTGAATTTGGAAGCCAATTTTACCACATGGAATTTCAAGACGATTTTAATTGAAGCCTCCATGTTAGAAGTCCTGATGTCTGGTTTACATGTATTAAGTAGATAAGTAGTTAACTAAATGTTAACTTGATGTAAAATTTAAAGTGACTTAACTTGCCACTGGCGACAAAATGTTGTGTTTACATGCAGTTAATTACATAAAATTTAGTTACCTACTTATCTACTTCATGCGTGTATACCAGACATTAGAGAGAAGATGGTCGTAAAAATTACCAAAATTTGACCGAGAGTCTTCATGTACAATTTAACCATCACTCAAACGTTCAGCAACTTCACCTCTATACTCTTTTGAACCCTAAAATTCGAAACGGTATTCAATATTTGATCCATACTATCGCTCTCAATACGTCATTATGTGCCAGTCCTGAGTTTGTGAGCTCGAATTTCAGCTGAGATTGGAACAATAGCCTTCGTCGGCGAGGCCACATCGAAATTGCCTGCTGGAGATACGCCCGTATTGTTTTCGAAGCATTCAATACGCTAATTTTAGATTTCTGGACATATTTTACTATTTCTTGAAATCAAATAAAAATTAAAATTAGCTCAATAAATAATAAAGAAATCAATTTTATTGATTTCAATAACATACAATGGTATTTTATAATTAATATATTTCGACATTTACCTGAAAAATTAGCTATTGATTGCTACCAAATATTTATAATATAATATAAAGAACACTTTATATGAATATTATGGTGGTATAATTATTAAACTATTAGGCTTCCTTCCGGCCGGGTAATGTAGTATACAATATAACTAATATTATGTTACATATTATATTGTGTGGCACTCTCGCCTCAATTTCCCTCAGGAATAAGATGCGGAGATGTTTAATACCGCGACCCTGGAACTACTCTATCTTGACCTATATTTATATATTATACTTTATTATACATTTTATTTTTGTGTATACTGGTAGGTAGAATAGGTAGTGCAATTGCTAAAAAAATATTATTCCGCTTGAACGAGGTAAGAAAACACATTTAAATAACAATTTTGTTTAACACTTCATTTGTATGCTGAGTACTCAGTCATATTGAATTTAAGTCATCTAAGTTTTAAATACCGTGTCATTGCTGCGGGAGAGCTATGCTTCGGCATGAATGGGCCGGATCGACCGGAGCGATACCACGGCTTTACACAAAACTGGCGTGAAAGGGCGTTGTGCTGTATTTCGTTGAGTGAGTGAGTTTACAGGTAGACCAACTTCGCTAACTTCCTTCCTGACGCTATTACTCCAGAACACATTAACTGATTTCCATAGTTTTGCATTCTTTAAAAAGGTCTTGGGCTTCGTGAGGTTTGTGTTGTAAAAATAATACGAAATATTCAAGAATAAGAAAAATAGGAAAAGAGGGAAAATCAACACGAACGAAGTCACGGGCAAATGCTCGTTTCTAATAAGACTTTTGTGAGATCTACATTCCAGGTTATACGGTTTATTCCGCAGGTTAGGTAATATCAATACCTAATCTCTTGCAGATTATACGACTACCTAGTTCAGCCAATTATACCTCCACTATCTAGTTCAATTATCTCCTATACTCGAACTTATCCGGCTCTTACATGTTATTATCTATCTTCATTATGTCTTCAGTAGCAATTAAAATAATGATTATTTTAATTGCTACTGAATATTAAGAAATTTAAAGCACATCAATTTAAAACTAATGTTTAACCTATAGAATGACTGGAAAACTCTTGTAATAAATCATGTAACAGATAAATCTAAATTTTCGAGCACTAAGCGTGCTGATCATGACGAACTTTTGCTATAAGTATCTTGAATATGTCAGCTTTCAAACGAAATGTAAGAGATTGAAATTAATTCACCTGCGAACGACAAACTTATAACACCCATTTTTTTTTTTAATTCTCTAACAGTTTGCGGGTATACTTATTTAATCGCTACATAAACATGAGTATATCAAGTAAACACTTTCCCAAAAAAGTTATAAACCTCTTTAAACACTGTTTCGTTTAAATTTCGGTTCCATCAACGTCTGATTGTATATTACGTAACTTTTTACGCAGCATCCTTGTAAGTAGATTGGCGTTGTTCGGGAAATAAAAGACGGGAGTATTTATAGGTAGGAATTTTCTTTAGGCCTGGTGTTTAAGGAAGTGGAGTTGGGGTGAGGACGTGCCCGGCGAGCTAATTTACACCACCCCGTATACTTCGGTAAACATTATGGCGGCTACAGATCAAAAAACGGCAGACGTGGCGAATTTATTAAAAAGTTGCGCTGCGTTGCGTTGTCGCAACTGATCAACGCAATCTATGCCACACCTGCGTTGCGTTAACGCACGATATCGCAACGGGTTTGCATTATGACCTCAGACAGCGCAGCGCATTTCTCTTGTCCATCGCTTGTTGGAAACGTCGCATGCGATCACGCAATGCGTCAATTGGACATAATATGAAAAACAAAAATAACTATAATATGAAAAACGTTTCACTTCGGCTCCAGATTTGTACCGAGAATTCACGGCACAAGCTTATACCTCGTGAACCCCGTGAACGTAAACCCTGTGAACAACGCGACACTAATCTGGAGCCGGCACCAGAGTTGATGCAGTGCAACTTAAGGCCTCTCTTTAGTTTAAGGGTTCTCTCCATCTTACGAAAGAGTAAAGAAAAAAGCACAATACTTCGAAGGCCTTACTCTAGTTAAAAAGAGGTTATGTCAAGCGTTTAAAATAATTCTAAAAGCGATACGCAGTTACACATTAGAATTATTTCCAAAAGTGTGACTGCGTTATAGTAAGAAGGCGGCACTATCACACTTTTATTTAGTCTTTGGTCCTTTCCTAAAGCACTTATGACGTTTATTACATTCCCATTATATTATCAAGGTCGCCATGTCTGGTATTTCTTGGGCTGTGGCAGTATTTAATTTGACTGTCGTGTCATATATCATTGCTGTTTTATGATTACTTTGCTTGCGTGCGATTTTAGTGGTTTAATCATCCTCTAAATTGGCCTGTTTATGATCTTGCAATTTGGCGGCTATAATCTTTTTAGAAGAAGATTATTTTTCGCGCAGAACAAAATCATTTTATGCAATAAGATTTTTTTTTTGTTTTATACTGCCAAGAAAATGTCCGCACCCTAGGAACTTGGGACGGAGCTGGGGATGGGTAAGGATACTGCCGGCATCGGCGTTGACGGCCAACTGACAGAATAGCAGCTCTTATGGCCAAGCTACAATTAAGACATTTTTGTCGAAGCTACATTCATTAGCTTCTTTTAATAAAAATAGGTAAAAAATAAATAAGTCAAGGAATGATAAAATGTAGAATGTTTTAGGAACTTAAATGAAAGTTTATAAAGCCCAGACGGAGGGCTCGGATCGAGGGACCTTTTTTGTTTGTCTTTGGATTAAGTAAATAAACTACCTAAAACTCCTACTTTCCTGCTTTAATACTGCCACTGAAACGTCTTGATTACCACAAATTACGTCGATGTCCTTAATGAACCTACAACTTGAACCTATTTTTGTCTCTAAAGTTTTATTCTATAGCATCATCAAAAAGAATTATGTGCTTTAATAAATACGAAACAACAAGATACGACTTGGAAAGTCTAATACAACTTAACAAATAAGAAAAGAAAGGGAAGAAACACAAAGAAGAAATCAGATACTCATACAAATTAAATGAAGATTTCATGAAAAAACTTCAGAACAAGTCACTCTTTGGTTCCAATCTTTATCCTTTGTGCTATTCAAGTCGAAACTAAATGATAAACTGAAAATAAGCGTATTTTCTTAACAATCCACCGTCTAGAGGAAACTGTGTCGGACTTGAAAAGGATGCCTCGTGTCGTGTATCTATTTTAGATTATTTCTCGCTCAACACGATAGGAATTCAACGGGTGTTACATTATATCGTTTTAAAATGGAATACTATTAAATAGCAGCATTTCTAAGATAGCGACATAGCTTTGACATAGCTTTGAAATAGCTGTTTCCTTTGTAAATTATATTGTATGCATTTATTTATGAATATCTCTCAAATTAATAGAAGTGGCGTGCACAGAATTATTATAACTAGAAGTCACCCTGTGGTCAAAATTCGGCTACAAATATGTGAATCCCACGTGTAGGGGAGCTTTAAAAAATATATACAATTTTTTCTAAATTCAATCACAGACCTTAATTTGGCATAGAGGTCTCGTTACAGGCCATTAAATTTTATGAAAAAAAAATACAGTATTCAACCATAAATAGAAGAGTATTTCGTGTATGATTATCGTGTCATGTCAAAATATTGTTGTTTGCGTATTGTAATGTGCGTAGCGTTTTTTTTTAATCTTCAAGATTTAAGCACATTTTGAAATAATATTGGTATTCCACGCTCCTCCTCCATATCGACTATAACTTGGAAAAATTTCATGCTTTTACATCAACACGTCTCTCTTAAAAAGGGGTAGAAAGTTTTCCGCTCGCGTATTAATAAATAGATGAGTTTACGTCGACGTACTCAGCCACACTGTAAAATACCGGCAAGACAACGTCCGTCGACGTGTATCTAACGAACTACTTTCTTAAATATTGCAAGTTAGAATCGTAACAATCGAAGAGTTTTGCTAACATAAAATATCATACTATATGCCATTAGATTTCACTATTAAATGTATGAAGTAAGTGCGACGTATAAAGTCCTTATCTTATGTTAATAATATAATATGCTTTAGATGACAACTAATTTGGGATAGCGTACACATTACTAGCGGACTCGACGGCGGGGAAAAACCTTAAATTTTAGAACTTTTCTTGAATTTTTCTTTTCTATATTATGTAACAACTTCTAATAATAAAAAAATAAACAAAACTTCGATGACAGACTCAGTGTTACTTTAAGGTTATCGAATCAGCCGTTCTCAATTTATGAGCTTACAAACATATTTTGATATTCATTATTTATAAGATTTCTAAGTCCACTTACAATTTACAGCTTCTCTGGCCAACAGCAGCTCTCGTTCCATCTGCTGGGGGTCGAGCGCTGTCTCCTGCCCCTCTCCCTGGGCTCGTTCCAACAGCGCATTGCCAACTTCCCCCCGCTCCGCTGCCGCCACCAGCAGTCGCCGGACTCGGGTAAGCTCCGCCTGGGTGATTAATATTAGTTATTGCGATTTGTGTGTTTAGATGTTTGAGTTTGAGCCCGGCCGCACATTATCCAAATATCTATCATTACGCAGATATCAAAAAGCTATCAGAAAATTCGAATTGTTAGGGTCTAAAACAAAACATAAGTTTTACGGAGTACATTACGACGGGCGCCCGATTTTTTCTGATCAGAAATTCGGATAATGTATGGTTAGGTCTTGGATTCTTCAAATCAGATTGTCTTTTTTATACCGATATGCGAAAGTGTACCTGTCTGTCTGTTTTATTTGAGTAGCTAGAGCATTGTAACTACTTAGCTCAGAAGACGAATATAACTAATTTTGGTTTTCCATTACTTGTGTTACCTTAAAAAAAATTTAAGATCACTAGTATTAGAAATCTGACAAACTACTGGATACCGGTAAGTACAACACCCAGTTTGTAATTGCCGGCTCAACGCAAATAAAAGATACGATAACCGGAAAAGAGTAATATTAGCAATTACTCCCGTTCGTGGAAATTCTACAGATCTCTAGAGACCTGCCCGCTTACTGGGATAAAAATGGCAGCGCTGTGAAATGCTTACAGAGTGTAGAATTACACTGGCTCGGTGTAAAATAGTTTTGATTAAATAAAACAGATCAGCCCCTCACGACAAGTGGCAAGTGATTATCGTTTACGATAATCGCTTGGCGTGTTTTTATATGGGATTGACATAATATTCCAAACGAAAAGTCACGTGATCTAGTCATGAGAAATCGTAAAGTAAGTGTAGCGCAAATAAAATCGCTTCGAAGTGTATGCCACTTGTCTGGTCATGCCGAACTGTAAATAGCGACACCTAAGAAAAATGTATGTGTTTTCAATGTCTAAATTCAAGAAATATTTCTAATACTTTTTGTGTTGGATTTCTAAATAATAAAGCATTTATTACATATTTTTATCTAGTTTTACTAGGTTTTGTTCACGTAAAAATACTAATGTTTTTGTACCGAGACCTAAAGTAGTATGATTAACATAGGTACTCTCCACCTTCTGAATCTATGCCTATGCCTTCTGAATATATGCCAAATTAGGTCGATTTCTTCATTGGATTTTAAGGAAGGATAACAAACAAACACACTTGCATTCATAATATTAGTAGCTAGTAAGCAAGTAAGTATGGATACAAGGTCATTAAACCATTACGTACATCACTTAACTTCAAGGTACAAAACATATTTAAATATACCATTTTATTTTCGTAATTAAAAAAAAATATATCGTACCACTTCATAACATTAATTTGATTATCATTATTGTTTTTAGTATTACCGAAATTTTCCAACTAATAAAAGTGTTGTATGAAATCGCCCTTGTCGTTATTATGTAGCTTTATCGGCTTTTTCGTGACAATTCATTAGCTAATTAGTTTTCCCGAGGTATTTTTACAGCGTTATCATAAGATAACGCTGTAAAAACGCTGTTTGTTTATTGGTGTTGAATTTCGAAACAGTGGTCTGTTGGTACTGGGTAGGTTTAATTATTTAACATCAAAATCGGCCAAGTGCGATTTGAACTCATACACGATTCTGTACCATATTAGAGCAAACATTGTATGCGAACCCACCTTAATTATTAATTTTATAAAAAAAATATTTTTAATTCGAAAAAAGTATAAATACAACTAAGCATTTTATGAACATTTCAAGTGCCTGCCTATTGCCTTTATTGAGCAAAAAAATCAAGTTTGTTGTATGAGGGCCCCATTTATTTATGAAATTTATTTTATTTTTAGTATTTGTTTGTTATAGCGGCAACATAAATACATAATATGTGGAAATTTTCAGTCTCTAGCTATTACTGTTCTTGAGATACACCCTAGAGACAGACAAACATACATACGGACTGCAGACAGACAGACGGACAGACATCGGAGTTTTAGTAATAGGGTCCTGTTTTCACCCTTTGGGTACGGAAACTTAACATAGTTTTTCTTATTTTTAACATTTGAAGCTATCTACTATCATAATTTTAATTTTCATGTAGATTTTAAAATTACTAGTCATCCTTTGATCTTTTGCATAATATATTTTGTATAATCTCATTATAATGCATATTTCGATTTTGTATATTTTGTGTAATATATTTTGTATAATCTCATTAAAATCTTACACTATTGACAAGTTTGTTACGAATAAACTCAAAAAATACTAATCTGATTTTAAAAATGATTTCACCATAAGATTACTACATATCTAGAAAATTGGTACGTACGCCAAGTACGAGTTGGACTCACGTATAAAGGGTACCGTATACAGGTAGTATTAGCTAATTTCGGTTACTTTTTATTCCGGATACATGATATGATAAATAATTTCCACGCGGGCGAAGCCGCGAAAAAGTGCTAGGGTGAATCAACTTTTTCTTGTCCTAGACAAATCGTTGAATAAAAAGTCCATCAGCTTATTTTTCATCGATAAAATAAGTTTATTCGATAGCCAAATATCTTAACCGATAATTTACTGAATAAATACTAAATCAAAACATTTCTATGTATCAAGTCGGTGGTCCAGGGGACAAAACTATATTATCATACAAATTCTGGGACATTTTTTGTCCCCGGGCAACTGCTTGTAAACATATAAGTATTTTTTCCTGAAACTCTCAGTTATAATATTGGTCTATGTATTAAGATAATGTGTATATGATTAGATTTAAATTTAGGTTTTAGTAATTAACAATTATTACGGTTTAAACTCGCAAAGGCAGAAATTGCGGTAAAAAAAAGTTGATTCACCCACTAGTCTTTAATACTAATAATAATAAGATACATTTTATAGACAGGAAGGTTAGTTGATTGGAATTTCTATAAAGCAAACATAAGTATAACATTACATAACTTTGTGTAATCCATAAGCCCTGTCATAATCCGGAATATGAGTCCAACCACTTGGCCGTGCGTTCGACCGGAAGCTCAGGGGATACAATTACATACTTCACTAACGCTTTTACAATAGTTTGTGTGAAAATAAATTTACTAACAATATTTCGATTCAAATAGTAATAGAATGTTGACACAGCAAATCCGGAATTCCCCTCTTGGGCTCCCCTACTATAATGCAGTAAGTTTCTTTTTACATGCGGCCACGGACACTCAGTGTATAAGCGAAAAAAATTTTTTTTTTTTTTTAGTTATAAATACTGACTAATATTTTTTCTATTTTGTTTTTGTTAAGCTGTTGTATTTGTTAAGCTCGGGCTACACGAGGCTGGTATTTCAGAATAGCAAACTCTTAAGGGTAGTTTTCTTCTTAGACACTCAAGCACCTTCATACTTTTTAAGTTGTAGTTTTCTATGTTGTATTATTGTTTCCGGGTTATGTACCTGCGAGACGGTCTTGTTAACGTATTAAAAAAAAAAAACAAGCGTGCGTTGGACTCGTGCACGAAGGTAAGGAACAGTAGAAACGTATAGGCAGTATTTGAACCCGCGAGTAGACAGGCGCGTTAAGCCAGCGTCTTAGACCGCTCGGCCTCGCTGCCAATGAAGCGCGTCATTTGTACTAGAGCTACCCTTAAATATTTAATTTATTTTGTTTTTAGTATTTGTTGTAATAGCGGCAACAGAAATATATATATATTCTGTAAA